>CAKJTD010000130.1:214689-332250 GCA_917499995.1 Ichneumon xanthorius
GACGATGACGATGACGATGACGATGACGATGACGATGACGATGACGATGACGATGACGATGACGATGACGATGACGATGACGATGACGATGACGATGACGATGACGATGACGATGACGATGACGATGACGATGACGATGACGATGACGATGACGATGACGATGACGATGACGATGACGATGACGATGACGATGACGATGACGATGACGATGACGATGACGATGACGATGACGATGACGATGACGATGACGATGACGATGACGATGACGATGACGATGACGATGACGATGACGATGACGATGACGATGACGATGACGATGACGATGACGATGACGATGACGATGACGATGACGATGACGATGACGATGACGATGACGATGACGATGACGATGACGATGACGATGACGATGACGATGACGATGACGATGACGATGACGATGACGATGACGATGACGATGACGATGACGATGACGATGACGATGACGATGACGATGACGATGACGATGACGATGACGATGACGATGACGATGACGATGACGATGACGATGACGATGACGATGACGATGACGATGACGATGACGATGACGATGACGATGACGATGACGATGACGATGACGATGACGATGACGATGACGATGACGATGACGATGACGATGACGATGACGATGACGATGACGATGACGATGACGATGACGATGACGATGACGATGACGATGACGATGACGATGACGATGACGATGACGATGACGATGACGATGACGATGACGATGACGATGACGATGACGATGACGATGACGATGACGATGACGATGACGATGACGATGACGATGACGATGACGATGACGATGACGATGACGATGACGATGACGATGACGATGACGATGACGATGACGATGACGATGACGATGACGATGACGATGACGATGACGATGACGATGACGATGACGATGACGATGACGATGACGATGACGATGACGATGACGATGACGATGACGATGACGATGACGATGACGATGACGATGACGATGACGATGACGATGACGATGACGATGACGATGACGATGACGATGACGATGACGATGACGATGACGATGACGATGACGATGACGATGACGATGACGATGACGATGACGATGACGATGACGATGACGATGACGATGACGATGACGATGACGATGACGATGACGATGACGATGACGATGACGATGACGATGACGATGACGATGACGATGACGATGACGATGACGATGACGATGACGATGACGATGACGATGACGATGACGATGACGATGACGATGACGATGACGATGACGATGACGATGACGATGACGATGACGATGACGATGACGATGACGATGACGATGACGATGACGATGACGATGACGATGACGATGACGATGACGATGACGATGACGATGACGATGACGATGACGATGACGATGACGATGACGATGACGATGACGATGACGATGACGATGACGATGACGATGACGATGACGATGACGATGACGATGACGATGACGATGACGATGACGATGACGATGACGATGACGATGACGATGACGATGACGATGACGATGACGATGACGATGACGATGACGATGACGATGACGATGACGATGACGATGACGATGACGATGACGATGACGATGACGATGACGATGACGATGACGATGACGATGACGATGACGATGACGATGACGATGACGATGACGATGACGATGACGATGACGATGACGATGACGATGACGATGACGATGACGATGACGATGACGATGACGATGACGATGACGATGACGATGACGATGACGATGACGATGACGATGACGATGACGATGACGATGACGATGACGATGACGATGACGATGACGATGACGATGACGATGACGATGACGATGACGATGACGATGACGATGACGATGACGATGACGATGACGATGACGATGACGATGACGATGACGATGACGATGACGATGACGATGACGATGACGATGACGATGACGATGACGATGACGATGACGATGACGATGACGATGACGATGACGATGACGATGACGATGACGATGACGATGACGATGACGATGACGATGACGATGACGATGACGATGACGATGACGATGACGATGACGATGACGATGACGATGACGATGACGATGACGATGACGATGACGATGACGATGACGATGACGATGACGATGACGATGACGATGACGATGACGATGACGATGACGATGACGATGACGATGACGATGACGATGACGATGACGATGACGATGACGATGACGATGACGATGACGATGACGATGACGATGACGATGACGATGACGATGACGATGACGATGACGATGACGATGACGATGACGATGACGATGACGATGACGATGACGATGACGATGACGATGACGATGACGATGACGATGACGATGACGATGACGATGACGATGACGATGACGATGACGATGACGATGACGATGACGATGACGATGACGATGACGATGACGATGACGATGACGATGACGATGACGATGACGATGACGATGACGATGACGATGACGATGACGATGACGATGACGATGACGATGACGATGACGATGACGATGACGATGACGATGACGATGACGGTGACGATGACGATGACGATGACGATGACGATGACGATGACGATGACGATGACGATGACGATGACGATGACGATGACGATGACGATGACGATGACGATGACGATGACGATGACGATGACGATGACGATGACGATGACGATGACGATGACGATGACGATGACGATGACGATGACGATGACGATGACGATGACGATGACGATGACGATGACGATGACGATGACGATGACGATGACGATGACGATGACGATGACGATGACGATGACGATGACGATGACGATGACGATGACGATGACGATGACGATGACGATGACGATGACGATGACGATGACGATGACGATGACGATGACGATGACGATGACGATGACGATGACGATGACGATGACGATGACGATGACGATGACGATGACGATGACGATGACGATGACGATGACGATGACGATGACGATGACGATGACGATGACGATGACGATGACGATGACGATGACGATGACGATGACGATGACGATGACGATGACGATGACGATGACGATGACGATGACGATGACGATGACGATGACGATGACGATGACGATGACGATGACGATGACGATGACGATGACGATGACGATGACGATGACGATGACGATGACGATGACGATGACGATGACGATGACGATGACGATGACGATGACGATGACGATGACGATGACGATGACGATGACGATGACGATGACGATGACGATGACGATGACGATGACGATGACGATGACGATGACGATGACGATGACGATGACGATGACGATGACGATGACGATGACGATGACGATGACGATGACGATGACGATGACGATGACGATGACGATGACGATGACGATGACGATGACGATGACGATGACGATGACGATGACGATGACGATGACGATGACGATGACGATGACGATGACGATGACGATGACGATGACGATGACGATGACGATGACGATGACGATGACGATGACGATGACGATGACGATGACGATGACGATGACGATGACGATGACGATGACGATGACGATGACGATGACGATGACGATGACGATGACGATGACGATGACGATGACGATGACGATGACGATGACGATGACGATGACGATGACGATGACGATGACGATGACGATGACGATGACGATGACGATGACGATGACGATGACGATGACGATGACGATGACGATAACGATGACGATGACGATGACGATGACGATGACGATGTCGATGTCGATGACGATGACGATGACGATGACGATGACGATGACGATGACGATGACGATGACGATGACGATGACGGTGACGATGACGATGACGATGACGATGACGATGACGATGACGATGACGATGACGATGACGATGACGATGACGATGACGATGACGATGACGATGACGATGACGATGACGATGACGATGACGATGACGATGACGATGACGATGACGATGACGATGACGATGACTATGACGATGACGATGACGATGACGATGACGATGACGATGACGATGACGATGACGATGACGATGACGATGACGATGACGATGACGATGACGATGACGATGACGATGACGATGACGATGACGATGACGATGACGATGACGATGACGATGACGATGACGATGACGATGACGATGACGATGACGATGACGATGACGATGACGATGACGATGACGATGACGATGACGATGACGATGACGATGACGATGACGATGACGATGACGATGACGATGACGATGACGATGACGATGACGATGACGATGACGATGACGATGACGATGACGATGACGATGACGATGACGATGACGATGACGATGAGGATGACGATGACGATGACGATGACGATGACGATGACGATGACGATGACGATGACGATGACGATGACGATGACGATGACGATGACGATGACGATGACGATGACGATGACGATGAAGATGACGATGACGATGACGATGACGATGACGATGACGATGACGATGACGATGACGATGACGATGACGATGACGATGACGATGACGATGACGATGACGATGACGATGACGATGACGATGACGATGACGATGACGATGACGATGACGATGACGATGACGATGACGATGACGATGACGATGACGATGACGATGACGATGACGATGACGATGACGATGACGATGACGATGACGATGACGATGACGATGACGATGACGATGACGATGACGATGACGATGACGATGACGATGACGATGACGATGACGATGACGATGACGATGACGATGACGATGACGATGACGATGACGATGACGATGACGATGAGGATGACGATGACGATGACGATGACGATGACGATGACGATGACGATGACGATGACGATGACGATGACGATGACGATGACGATGACGATGACGATGACGATGACGATGACGATGACGATGACGATGACGATGACGATGACGATGACGATGACGATGACGATGACGATGACGATGACGATGACGATGACGATGACGATGACGATGACGATGACGATGACGATGACGATGACGATGACGATGACGATGACGATGACGATGACGATGACGATGACGATGACGATGACGATGACGATGACGATGACGATGACGATGACGATGACGATGACGATGACGATGACGATGACGATGACGATGACGATGACGATGACGATGACGATGACGATGACGATGACGATGACGATGACGATGACGATGACGATGACGATGACGATGACGATGACGATGACGATGACGATGACGATGACGATGACGATGACGATGACGATGACGATGACGATGACGATGACGATGACGATGACGATGACGATGACGATGACGATGACGATGACGATGACGATGACGATGACGATGACGATGACGATGACGATGACGATGACGATGACGATGACGATGACGATGACGATGACGATGACGATGACGATGACGATGACGATGACGATGACGATGACGATGACGATGACGATGACGATGACGATGACGATGACGATGACGATGACGATGACGATGACGATGACGATGACGATGACGATGACGATGACGATGACGATGACGATGACGATGACGATGACGATGACGATGACGATGACGATGACGATGACGATGACGATGACGATGACGATGAGGATGAGGATGAGGATGAGGATGAGGATGAGGATGAGGATGAGGATGAGGATGAGGATGAGGATGAGGATGAGGATGAGGATGAGGATGAGGATGAGGATGAGGATGAGGATGAGGATGAGGATGAGGATGAGGATGAGGATGAGGATGAGGATGAGGATGAGGATGAGGATGAGGATGAGGATGAGGATGAGGATGAGGATGAGGATGAGGATGAGGATGAGGATGAGGATGAGGATGAGGATGAGGATGAGGATGAGGATGAGGATGAGGATGAGGATGAGGATGAGGATGAGGATGAGGATGAGGATGAGGATGAGGATGAGGATGAGGATGAGGATGAGGATGAGGATGAGGATGAGGATGAGGATGAGGATGAGGATGAGGATGAGGATGAGGATGAGGATGAGGATGAGGATGAGGATGAGGATGAGGATGAGGATGAGGATGAGGATGAGGATGAGGATGAGGATGAGGATGAGGATGAGGATGAGGATGAGGATGAGGATGAGGATGAGGATGAGGATGAGGATGAGGATGAGGATGAGGATGAGGATGAGGATGAGGATGAGGATGAGGATGAGGATGAGGATGAGGATGAGGATGAGGATGAGGATGAGGATGAGGATGAGGATGAGGATGAGGATGAGGATGAGGATGAGGATGAGGATGAGGATGAGGATGAGGATGAGGATGAGGATGAGGATGAGGATGAGGATGAGGATGAGGATGAGGATGAGGATGAGGATGAGGATGAGGATGAGGATGAGGATGAGGATGAGGATGAGGATGAGGATGAGGATGAGGATGAGGATGAGGATGAGGATGAGGATGAGGATGAGGATGAGGATGAGGATGAGGATGAGGATGAGGATGAGGATGAGGATGAGGATGAGGATGAGGATGAGGATGAGGATGAGGATGAGGATGAGGATGAGGATGAGGATGAGGATGAGGATGAGGATGAGGATGAGGATGAGGATGAGGATGAGGATGAGGATGAGGATGAGGATGAGGATGAGGATGAGGATGAGGATGAGGATGAGGATGAGGATGAGGATGAGGATGAGGATGAGGATGAGGATGAGGATGAGGATGAGGATGAGGATGAGGATGAGGATGAGGATGAGGATGAGGATGAGGATGAGGATGAGGATGAGGATGAGGATGAGGATGAGGATGAGGATGAGGATGAGGATGAGGATGAGGATGAGGATGAGGATGAGGATGAGGATGAGGATGAGGATGAGGATGAGGATGAGGATGAGGATGAGGATGAGGATGAGGATGAGGATGAGGATGAGGATGAGGATGAGGATGAGGATGAGGATGAGGATGAGGATGAGGATGAGGATGAGGATGAGGATGAGGATGAGGATGAGGATGAGGATGAGGATGAGGATGAGGATGAGGATGAGGATGAGGATGAGGATGAGGATGAGGATGAGGATGAGGATGAGGATGAGGATGAGGATGAGGATGAGGATGAGGATGAGGATGAGGATGAGGATGAGGATGAGGATGAGGATGAGGATGAGGATGAGGATGAGGATGAGGATGAGGATGAGGATGAGGATGAGGATGAGGATGAGGATGAGGATGAGGATGAGGATGAGGATGAGGATGAGGATGAGGATGAGGATGAGGATGAGGATGAGGATGAGGATGAGGATGAGGATGAGGATGAGGATGAGGATGAGGATGAGGATGAGGATGAGGATGAGGATGAGGATGAGGATGAGGATGAGGATGAGGATGAGGATGAGGATGAGGATGAGGATGAGGATGAGGATGAGGATGAGGATGAGGATGAGGATGAGGATGAGGATGAGGATGAGGATGAGGATGAGGATGAGGATGAGGATGAGGATGAGGATGAGGATGAGGATGAGGATGAGGATGAGGATGAGGATGAGGATGAGGATGAGGATGAGGATGAGGATGAGGATGAGGATGAGGATGAGGATGAGGATGAGGATGAGGATGAGGATGAGGATGAGGATGAGGATGAGGATGAGGATGAGGATGAGGATGAGGATGAGGATGAGGATGAGGATGAGGATGAGGATGAGGATGAGGATGAGGATGAGGATGAGGATGAGGATGAGGATGAGGATGAGGATGAGGATGAGGATGAGGATGAGGATGAGGATGAGGATGAGGATGAGGATGAGGATGAGGATGAGGATGAGGATGAGGATGAGGATGAGGATGAGGATGAGGATGAGGATGAGGATGAGGATGAGGATGAGGATGAGGATGAGGATGAGGATGAGGATGAGGATGAGGATGAGGATGAGGATGAGGATGAGGATGAGGATGAGGATGAGGATGAGGATGAGGATGAGGATGAGGATGAGGATGAGGATGAGGATGAGGATGAGGATGAGGATGAGGATGAGGATGAGGATGAGGATGAGGATGAGGATGAGGATGAGGATGAGGATGAGGATGAGGATGAGGATGAGGATGAGGATGAGGATGAGGATGAGGATGAGGATGAGGATGAGGATGAGGATGAGGATGAGGATGAGGATGAGGATGAGGATGAGGATGAGGATGAGGATGAGGATGAGGATGAGGATGAGGATGAGGATGAGGATGAGGATGAGGATGAGGATGAGGATGAGGATGAGGATGAGGATGAGGATGAGGATGAGGATGAGGATGAGGATGAGGATGAGGATGAGGATGAGGATGAGGATGAGGATGAGGATGAGGATGAGGATGAGGATGAGGATGAGGATGAGGATGAGGATGAGGATGAGGATGAGGATGAGGATGAGGATGAGGATGAGGATGAGGATGAGGATGAGGATGAGGATGAGGATGAGGATGAGGATGAGGATGAGGATGAGGATGAGGATGAGGATGAGGATGAGGATGAGGATGAGGATGAGGATGAGGATGAGGATGAGGATGAGGATGAGGATGAGGATGAGGATGAGGATGAGGATGAGGATGAGGATGAGGATGAGGATGAGGATGAGGATGAGGATGAGGATGAGGATGAGGATGAGGATGAGGATGAGGATGAGGATGAGGATGAGGATGAGGATGAGGATGAGGATGAGGATGAGGATGAGGATGAGGATGAGGATGAGGATGAGGATGAGGATGAGGATGAGGATGAGGATGAGGATGAGGATGAGGATGAGGATGAGGATGAGGATGAGGATGAGGATGAGGATGAGGATGAGGATGAGGATGAGGATGAGGATGAGGATGAGGATGAGGATGAGGATGAGGATGAGGATGAGGATGAGGATGAGGATGAGGATGAGGATGAGGATGAGGATGAGGATGAGGATGAGGATGAGGATGAGGATGAGGATGAGGATGAGGATGAGGATGAGGATGAGGATGAGGATGAGGATGAGGATGAGGATGAGGATGAGGATGAGGATGAGGATGAGGATGAGGATGAGGATGAGGATGAGGATGAGGATGAGGATGAGGATGAGGATGAGGATGAGGATGAGGATGAGGATGAGGATGAGGATGAGGATGAGGATGAGGATGAGGATGAGGATGAGGATGAGGATGAGGATGAGGATGAGGATGAGGATGAGGATGAGGATGAGGATGAGGATGAGGATGAGGATGAGGATGAGGATGAGGATGAGGATGAGGATGAGGATGAGGATGAGGATGAGGATGAGGATGAGGATGAGGATGAGGATGAGGATGAGGATGAGGATGAGGATGAGGATGAGGATGAGGATGAGGATGAGGATGAGGATGAGGATGAGGATGAGGATGAGGATGAGGATGAGGATGAGGATGAGGATGAGGATGAGGATGAGGATGAGGATGAGGATGAGGATGAGGATGAGGATGAGGATGAGGATGAGGATGAGGATGAGGATGAGGATGACGATGACGATGACGATGACGATGACGATGACGATGACGATGACGATGACGATGACGATGACGATGACGATGACGATGACGATGACGATCTGTAGAAAAGAAATTATTATTAAGTATAAAGTGAATGCCTATGATAATATATATATATATATATATATATACGGGAGCGGCTACTAATTACGCACTCTATATTTCGGGTAAGCCCGCTCGCGACTCGCGAATGCGTTCGATGATCAGGTCCTCATCCTCATCATAATCGTCGGACCCTTGGCCGATTTCTCCATTTGAGTTGTACCACACGGCCTGCTCCAAATGGTAGGGTACATAATTCGCTACGAGGTCAACGGAGCCCACGTCGACATCGTCATCCTCTTCCTCGTCAGAATCCGCATGGCCATTTTCACCGGCCATGACTGGATTAACGCGAGGCTGCTCGAAAGGGGCGAGGACGTTGTAATCGAACGACGGTGGTATTGCCCCGCTGAAGTAGCCCTGACCATGGATGTACAGGAGTCTGCCATCATGGTCATATACCCACTGCCGTGCACCTGAGTTTAACAAAATAAAATGTTAAACTACTCGAAGGGTGCGAAGGTTCGACGCAGCGCGTATATATATATATATTGCAACAGTTCGAATGAGCGCGCCATATACACGGCGCAGGTGCGAACGGGTATATGGCGCGCTACACTACTCCGAGCGGCAGAACGGAGAGGCGCGACCACGGCGCAAGCGCCGTAGTGAGGACCCCCACTCAATAAGGGGATATAAAACGAGCCGTCGGACGACCGAACGGGAGTCGCGGCTGGAAGCCAGTCCTGAGGAGATACCTCTGTATTTATGAATAAATTCTGCTTTGCACGCTTTTCTAAACTAACGCTCTTGCTATTTACCTATCCTGTCCTATACCTGCTTCTGCTCGCTTCTCACCGGATATAAAAAGATCGAGATATCGGAAGGAGTCGTTGGATCGAGTTTAGTAAGTGCCACTCCAGTGAATAACGAGCAACGGGTACCCACTCCATTGCGCTCCGCATTCACTGAGAGACGAAACGGGGAACGGCTCTTACCAGCCCGCCCTCCACTCGATAAGGCTATAGTAGGGATTGCGAAACGAGCAACGGCGCAAGTCCACGCTCCACTCGTACAAACGAAACGGGAAACGGTTCCAATACCCGCTCCCCGCTCAAAGAGACGCAACGAGGAACGGTTTAAACTCCCGCCCTCCGCACGTTTAGCTCCTAGGGCAAGTAGGCCGCTCTCGGGCTCGAGATTCCGAAGAACCCACACGACGGCGGCGGAACCGGAAGACTAATAAACCACCCAGGTTTCGTCGAGGACTGTCGCATTGGCGCCCAACGTGGGGCCCGAGGGAAAAAGAAGAAAATTTTCATCATGAAGACCAGGAGCGGGAAACAATCAAACCGGGAAAACCAGGACCAGAATCCCAACGAAGCACGGACTCCAGATCATGAGGGGTCGCAAATACTTGCAGAAGAAGGGGAACATCGATCTCCTGAGGCAACAGAGAGAGAAGACCATGCAATGCAAAGCAGAGGGGCAAGGAGCAAAACGCGAATTTGTCCAAACCCCGAAGATAGAGACATCGCACAACGTGAGGAGGAGAACGAAGAAACTAGATCAGAGAAAAGCGAAGACAACTACGCGACAAAAAGCTCTCCAAGAGTCGCATCTTCGGCCTGGACTGACATGGTTCGGAGCGTGAAGGCCTTAAGGGATTCCGGGGAAAAACTGGAGGAAGAAATCAACAAAAATAAGAAGGATATAGAGGCAACGCGAGCGGTAACACACATGCATCGAAGAAACCTAGACGCCTTCACCATGAGATTACAGCAAAGCGAAGGGGAAACCCAGCTCGCGATTGAAAATGCGAAAATAGAAATGAGGGAGATCATGGATCTGAGATTGGCGAGCCTGCGCGCGGAGACACAAAGGGCGTGCGCGGAATTAATAGCCGAGTGCCGAGAGGAAGATAGGAGAGAAACTAACGGGCAACTTGAAGAGATACGGCAGGCGATTCAGAGGAACCAGGTGTCGATAGAAACTGTACGAAACGGTGGAACGATGGGAAATACCGAGAGAGCAGCGACCGAAAACAATACGTCAATCACACCGGCTCGATGGCCCTTGCCGAAGTACGACGGCTCCGGGACGGAAAGACCGCTGAAATTTCTTAGGGATTTCGAACGATATTACGTCGCAGCGCGGGTGGACCCGGCACTATTGAAATTTACTATAGGACAAGCATTATCGGGAGCAGCCAGCGACTGGTGGCAGATAGTAGAGGAAACGGTGGACAGTTTAGAAGAATTCCAGGAAGCTTTTAAAAACAAATTTTGGAGCGAATCAATGCAAGACCGGGTGTTACTAGTCTTGAACACTTTCCACTATATTCCGGACAATAAAACATCGAGGGTGGAGTATGCCACCAGACTATTCGCCACGGCACGCGATTTGACACCCCGCCCGGACGAAAGAACTCTGGTGAGGAAAGTCGCCAGACACTTCCACCAGGGGATACTCATAGCTGTACTGAGTAATAACATTGATTCGATGAGCAAACTTCTAGAAATCCTGGAGATACACGATCAGACCGGTCAACCAAATAAACGACCGAGCAACAGGGGAGAGAACCAACAGACAAAAAGCAACCCGAGACCTTACAACACTCAAAACCAAGGGCGCGGAAATAAGGAGGAGCAAACCCCACGGACAGGAGAGAGAAACGCACGACAGGTCAATACAGTAACCCTAGAAACGCCAGGAGGCACTGGAGAAAGCGCGGAGGGAATAGAAATTGCTACAAATACGGCGGGAAACGCATAGGCGTTGCACCCGAGACTAGAACACCTGTAAGGGAGAAAGCACTTAAAACCGACGGGGGTGCAACGACGAAAAGGAAAAGAGTGCGGAAAAGGAGGAAAAACACGATATACAGTCTATGGCACGAGAATTTTAGAGAAGAATTATGGAACGAAGAAAATAACCAATTGATACGGGGAGTCAGATCACGTGTATTTCGGAAAAATGGTATCATGACAACCTAAACTCCATGACAAAATGTCCAATGCTACCGACGTGGACAATTACCGTCACGGGAGCCGCGCGAGGAACGCCGGTGAAAGTATCACGGCAAATATGCCTCAACGCCAGAGTAGCGGGACAGACAACGGATCTAAACTTTTTTATAGTACCTAAACTCTCGAGAGAATGCATCTTAGGGGCCGACATCCTAGGGCAACTAGATGCGGTGATTCATGTAAGAACAGGGAGAGTAAGGCTAACAATGCCCAGAGGCACGGTGAACGTACAATGCATAGGGACTGCCACGTCACTACACATACAAGAAATACAAGGCAGAATCGCAGAGCCACGGGAAGGGGAGAGCATCAGAGAAGTGAGTAAAGAACTCATAAGAAGTGAAACGCGAACGGTAGAGCAACCGAAACTTACGGAGCTCCCGGACGGAAAAGGGGAAGAATTTTGTGAGCCGACCAATAGGTCAGAGATCCCCAAGGTAACAGTAGAAAGTGAGGAAGAGAGCGAAATAAGCCGAGGTGATGGGGAAGAGACACGAACCGAGATATGGACAACCGGGAACAACGAAGAAACGAGTGGGATAAAAGACAATCAAGCTGAGAGAAATGAAGCCGGGGAAGAAGTTACCGATGAAGAGATCGAAAAGGCAATGGAGGAGTGCCATGGAATTAGCGAAACGACAAGATATAAACTAACAGCGCTCATAAAAAATGACCGTCAGGTTTTCGACAAGCGTCCAGGGAAAATAACAATTGTTGTACCCCGAATTATTTTATCTATTAAATAAATCAGAGAATGCATTGGGAAATACTTACTGGCAAATCCACCGCGTCGCAAGGCCGACACGTGTAGGAATTTGCCGAATAAGTATCGAATGACGCCCGGGTAGTGCACCCGGCAACAACAAATCGCCGAGTAAGAATCAGGCGATGCTCGATTCTATATGCCCAAATATGGGCAGGTAATAAAATTGCAGACGCATCAATTTGCACGTCGCGGATCGCGACCGGGAAATTGGCAGTCTGAACTCGACTAGAGAACAGAGAGGTTGGTCTCAGAGTTAGGCTCATGTTCAAAGAAATCGACGACTGTATCAAGAAATATTGGCAACGATCAAATTAATTATCTTTCTTTGAATAAACTTGTTATTTAGTTTGTACAAACAAACTTGAGTTTCACTCTTAATTTGGCAACGATCCCAAATTACCTTCTAAATTAAATTTGTTGACCTCGCGTACAACAAAATTGGTGGCAGCGGTGGGATTCGCCAAAAGTCTTGTACACAAACATAACAAGAAATTAACGACGGCAAGTGCCGAAAAGACCAGTGCAAACGTCAGCATCGACACGCACAGAAAAAGTATTATTCACCAACACCGGTGACACCGAGTCTCGACAACGCGGACGTTGAAAGGAGACACCGACGCAAGTTCAACACGCAGACGTTGAATTGCGAGTAGCCGAGCCCGACACACAGACATCGAGGCCACGAAGGAAGCAGAGACAACCGTCATCCCGAGGATCGACGAGGAGAGACCAACCCAGGAGTCCCGAGGACTACCGGAAGGATCAGCAGCATCCAGGAAGGACGACAGCAGCTCGTCAAAGTACAATCCCGAACGAGAGGAAGACAAAAATCCGCGATGTGGAAAATTCTACTCCTGTAAGTGGCAGTCACAATTTTAGTTGCGAAAATCAAAGCCAGTTAGGAATATATGTCCGACGACGATCGAGCGAGATCTTTAAAATTACCGGGAACAAGAGTACTGTCAAGGTCACTAGACTCATTCATAAATAATTTTCTAAATTTCGAAACCGTAGAGACGAAAGAAAATATCCGTCCAAAAAAGCGCGTAAAATCATCCGGGTTAGAGCTAGAGTCACCCGACACCTCGCGCGAAACCGAACACGAGTATTACGATACTGTCGAGACCGAAAGAAATTACGGAATAAATTTAATAGATTTTTCTTTGCTTGATAACACCGTACTAGAACCTCCCGAAATGCCGGACGCCGTCGTACACATGACGTTGAAGGAGGCAAGAACATTAATTCCGCGTTTCGACGGGTCAAAACCCGAGGAGGTAGACGATGTAATAAACGCTTACGAATACGCTGACGAACAGGTAGCCGAGGCTGACAGACCCGACCTGTTGAAAGCCGTGCTAAAAACAAAAATAGTAGGGAAAGCCGCAAAAGACATAAAATACAAACAGATAAATTCTTTCAAAAAATTCAGGGAAGAAATGACCGCACTGTACGGGACGCAACGGACAGTCGCCGCGTTACAGGTAGAATTCAATACAAGCAAACAGAAACCGAACGAGACAGTATTAGCTTTCGGACAGAGACTTGAGAAAATTATGATGGAACTAATAGACGCGAGCACGATAAACGAGGACACGGACGTTCAGAAAAAAACGATCGAGGGATACATCCGTCAAATGGGCCTCATAACTTCGAGAGGGGGCTCAGACGCGAGTATCAGCTGATCGTCAAGGCACGCGGGTTTGCGGACCTCCAGTCGGCCATGAAGGGGGCCATGGAGGAAGAAAAAACGGTACAGGGCAACGACTCCATCAACAAGCAGACGCATGGCGACAAGTCCGCGCAAAAATGCCACAATTGCGGGAAGCCCGGGCACTTCGCCAGGGAGTGCAGGGGCCCGACGGGACGGTCCAGTCTACCCGGACCCGGGGGACGACGGTCCCTAAATACCGTAGAAATAGTCTGCAACTACTGCAAAAAGAAAGGACACGTCTATAACGAGTGCCGAGGACGCTTGCGCGACGAAGCCGCAGGTAATCAGAGTCAGGGAAATAACGGAAATAATAATTCCCGCGGACGTGGAAATTATCGAGGTCGAGGAAATTACCGCGGACGAGGAAACTACCAGGGGCGAAACAATTACCAGGGTCAAAATAATTGGCAAGGCCAAAATAATTGGCAAGGCCAAAATAATAATCCAGGACAAAACGGTCAAGGACAAAACGGACAGGGACAAGGAAATACCCCTGCACCAGAGACAGAAAAGAAAACCCTGGGGATGCTGCGCCTGAACACCCTCACCGCTTGGGGAAGCGAGGAAAAACCTCGCGAGACGATACGCCTGTACACAGTAGACCTGCCAACGCCGAGCGAGACAGCAAGCGATTTCCACATCGAATCGCCGGTAGCAAACATTGGCATCCTCACTCTCAAGGCCGACACAGGAGCTCAGTGCAGCATCCTGAAAGAATCCACGCTGACATCCGACACTCCGATCGAGGAAGCCGCCGTCGACCTAGCAGGTGTAGCGGGAAAAGTAATAAAACCCTTATGCCGCGCTCAGGTGACACTGGACACCCCTACGGTCGCTATCAAACATTGGTTTTACGTCGTAGGCAACGACGTACCGCTTAACGTCGACGGATTGCTCGGAATGGAATTCATCAAAAAACACAAGGCCGACATATTAGGGGGAGAAATATAAAAATTATACGGACACTGTATGCCGCTAATCGACGGGGCAACCACCGTAAATTTACCCCCTCGAAGCGAAAATTTATTGCATGCAAAAACACGCAGCAAATTTATAGGACTCGTCCGAAAAATCGAAATAGGCAAAGGAATAATCCTAGGGTCATGTGTCACACCGCCGAAGGGAAACAGCTGCGTCGTGAGCATCGTAAACACGACGGAAAAAGAAGCACGGGTGCAGCGACCGACCGTCACGCTCGAACCGCTGACGCTGACCGAGCTATCAGGCGAAGGTGACACCGAGGCGCTCCAGATAAGTACAATCGGAGCAGCGAGCGGAGCGAGCCGTCTAGAAAAAATACGCGAGGAATTACGGACTGCCCACCTGAACGAGGAAGAGCGCAAATCGCTCATAGAAATATGCGAGAAATACGAAGATATATTTCACCTGGAGGGGGACAAACTCAAATGTACGGACAAGGCGGAGCACTCTATACCGCTCCAGGAAGGGACTCGACCGATCAAGGTCAACCCGTATCGACTACCTGAGGCCCACAAAAAAGAGGTCCAGAAACAAACCCAGGAAATGTTAAACGATGGAATAATTCAACCGAGCCGAAGCCAATGGAACGCGCCGCTATTGGTCGTAGCGAAGAAACCCGACGCCACGGGAAAAGCGCGTATGAGAGTCGTCGTAGACTTCCGAAAACTAAACGAAGCTACGATTGGAGACTCCTACCCACTGCCCAATATCACCGAAATATTGGACCAGTTGGGAAAAGCACAGTATTTTACCACGCTCGATCTCGCCTCGGGATTCCATCAAATCCCGATGGCGGAGAGCGACAAAGAAAAAACGGCATTCTCAACACCACAAGGGCACTTCGAGTACACTCGTATGCCCTTCGGCTTAAAAAACGCACCGCCGACTTTCCAAAGACTAATGAATTCCGTATTGTCCGGACTGCAAGGGGTAAAATGCTACGTATATTTGGACGACATCGTAATCTACGGAACAACGCTCGCAGAACACAATAAACGACTAACAGAAATTTTCCAACGACTCAGAGAAGCCAAGTTGTCGATCCAGCCGAAAAAATGCCATTTCCTGAAAAAAGAAACCCAGTACCTCGGGCACGTCATATCTGAAAAGGGAGTAAAACCAGATCCTGAAAAAATCATTGCTGTAAAAAATTTTCCTACGCCAAAAAACGTTAAGGGCGTACAATCATTCCTAGGGCTAGCAGGATATTATCGGAAATTTATTAAAGATTTCGCGAAGACAGCCAAACCTCTCTCCGAGCTAACCAAAAAAGATATAAAATTCGAGTGGACTCCGAGGCAAGACGAGGCTTTCGAAAAATTAAAAACAACGCTGACAACGGCACCGATCCTACAGTACCCGGACTTCGAGAAACAGTTCGTGGTAACGACCGACGCATCAGATAAGGCGATAGGAGCTATCCTATCGCAGGGCGAGGTAGGTCAAGATCTACCCGTGTGCTACGCGAGCCGCACACTGAATAAAGCCGAGCAAAACTACACGACGACGGAGAAAGAATTGCTCGCTATCGTCTGGGCAACAACACAATTCCGACCATACATATATGGAACCCGATTTAAGGTGGTTACTGATCATAAACCCCTCACGTGGTTATTCAGAGTAAAAGATCCAGGATCTCGGCTCATGCGATGGAAAATTAAATTATCCGAGCACGACATCGAAATACATTATAAAGCCGGAAAAATTAACAAGAACGCCGACGCTCTGAGTCGAATATACACCACGACGCGAGCGCAAGCGAGAAAGCAAGCAGGAAACAGCGAAGCGGCAGATACGAACGACCGCACAAAGAGGAGAGCCGAGAAGAGAGAGAGCGCACTAGCGGGCGACGAGGAGGCCGATACCGCCGCGAGCGCGCAAGCGAGAGCGGAGCTGTGCGACGGAGAGAGCGATACCCGCGTCGACAGCGAGGCAGCGGGTACGAACAGCCGCACAAAGCGGACGAGCGAAGAGCGGGACGCGGAGCACGGGGAGGCAAGCCACCAGCAGCTAGAGTATAGCGGCGACGCGCAACCCGATGCTTCCGACGAAGATAGCCGCAGCATAGGCGGAACCTGTCCCGACGAGGCAGAGCGCGGAAAAATAATACGCGAATATCACGATGCCCCCCTGGGTGGGCACCAGGGCACGGCGAGGACGCTCCAGCGTATACAGCTCCGATATCACTGGCCAGGCATAAGGAAGGAAGTCAACGACTACATTTCCAAATGTAAAAAATGTCAACTAAATAAAATATTCCCGAGAGGAAGGGCACCGATGGTCATCACCGACACACCGAGCCGAGCATTCGAAAAATGCGCTGTCGACATCGTAGGACAGTTAACGGAAACTTCCGCTGGAAACAAATGCATACTCACCTTTCAGGACGCTCTCACCAAGTACAGCGCTGCAATACCGCTAAAAAATCAAGAGGCTAAGGAAGTAGCCAAAGCTCTCGTGACCGAAATAATATGCCGTTACGGGACACCGGGAACCATTCTGTCCGACCAAGGGACGAATTTTCTTAGCGACACATTTAAGGAAATGTGCAAGTTATTGAAGATAACGAAAATTCAACCGACGGCGTACCATCCCGAATCGAACGGAGCTCTGGAACGATCTCACCGAACATTGGCCGAATACCTAAAAAATTACGCCGACGAAGACCAGGAAAACTGGGACGAGTGGTTACCATACGCAATGTTTACGTATAATACCACGCCACACACAGCTACGGGTCTCACGCCACACGAGCTGGTGTACGGTGACCGGGCGGAGATACCGACGGCATTGAAACAAGTGCCGCGGCTCACCTACACCTACGACGACTACGTGCAAGAATTAAAAGAACGATTAAGAGCCGCATGGAAACTCGCCCGATCCCATCTCATCGCCGCGAAGGAAAAATCGAAAATAAACTACGACAGAAAATCTAAAATAACCGAATTCCAAGTCGGAGACAAGGTCCTCGTGTACGACCCCACAGTACGACGAGGCCGATCGGCTAAATTAACCCCAAAGAAAATCGGACCCTACGAAATAATCGCCAAACAATCCGCGGTGAATTACACGATAAAAAAGGGAAAGAAGTCCGTAAAAATTCATGCGAACCGACTACAACATTTTGTGGAGTCCTAGCCTGGACCCACATACGGTGCGGAGTATAAACATACACCAGAAAAAAATAAAATAAAATAAAATAAAATAAAATAAAACAAAATAAATTGAAATAAAAATATCCACATATATATATGAACTCCGAATAAACGCAAAGAATAGGTAACGCAATAAGTAATAACGCAATAAATAAAACAAACACAGTCTATTAAGGTTTAACAAAACCATAAAAAGGGAAAACCCTTCATTTATTAATCACCCCACACATCCACAAAGTTACATAGAACAGGCGCCATCCCGATAATAACAAATAGGACACCACCAACGGTCCTCCTCGAAAAGGGCGACGAGCCCGATAAAATCGGGATAAGGTTCCGACTCCCCGCGGAAAATTCCATCACCCCAAAGGGCGTCGATAGCAATCCGCAACCGACGGCGAGCATGCCGAACCTCCAAGGCCCGCCGAAGAAAAGCCGATTCAGGGGAGAGCACCCTCGGTGGAAACATCGCAAGCTGAAGAAAAAAAAAAAAATTAGAACACCCAGAAAAATTTTTCCTTCCAAAGAAAAAAAAAAAAAAGAAGGTACAACAAATAATGGCAAAAAACCTTACCGCCTGCCTCCGCAAATTTACGGGCATACCCGCTCCTCCACAAACAATCGCCCGATAACTGTCCATAATTAGTGAACAAAAATATCGAAATATTCAGACTGGTCACAACGAGAGCTGAACGAAGAATGAGGCAGGGACAGACGCGACGGAACGCGAGAATTAAAAAACTGCTGAATAGGGCCTAAACGAAAAAAAAAAAAAAAAAAAATTTCCACGTCCACACACAACTTAGAAAGTTTTATCCGTCTTCCAGACTCACGGCACTGTCAGGCCACCAGGAGGTAGCGACGACTACCAACACCGCAGCATATGAAATACGAAGATTCAACAACGCACCGGGGATATTCTACGAGGAAATCGGAACCCTCAGCGTCGCTCAAGATATATGGAGACTAGCGATAAACTTGGACTTAAAATCGCTACGTGTGAGAGAGCAGGAAATATTAACGAGTCTAAGGGAATTAGAAAAACTATGCAAGAATCAAACATCATTTGATTTCTTGTGTTCCATACTCGATACCACGCTCACGGAAATGAACGGCCGGATAGTCGAGACAATGGACGTATTACAGGAAATATTGAACAAAAATCGACGAGACCGCAGAGGACTGATAGACGGCCTAGGGACTATAGTAAAATCAATTACCGGAAATATGGACGCGACTGACGCCGCACGCATCGATAACGAAATACAAGCTATACAAAATAAACAGAAATCGATCGCAAAAGTAATGCAAGACCAAATTCAAATAGTCGAAACGACTTTCGACGTGTTCAACCAATCGGTAAACCACATTGAGGAAAATGAGAAAGCTCTAAAAAATATAGTAATCAAAGTGGAGCAGTGCATTAATTACAAAATATCCTCTATAATAGCCAGACAAACATTAGACGAGCACATAAACGCGTTAGAAGCAATAATAGAATCATTATTAGACGAGGTAATCGAACTGATAAGCTTTGTGTCCAACCTGTCGCATGGAATAATAAACCCAGAGGTAATAACGCCAAACAAATTAATAGAGTATCTTACCGACGCGCTCCCACACATACCAAGGGGTCGAAGCTTCCCCACACCGATAGTGCGGAGCGAGGCGCACAACCTGCTAGAGATAGCAGAACTCAAGGCCTTCAGCCGACGCGACGCAGTAGTAGTAGTGGTAGAGATACCGCTGGTCGGAACGCAAGAATACCGCGTCAGCAAAGCATACCCGTTACCAACACGCGCCGCGAATCAGACTTACCAATACATCGAAACAAACGCTGGACCCGTAATAGTAGACAGGGAACATCAGCGGTATTTAAAAATGTCCGAGGCCGAGCTCGACGAATGCAAACATAAACAAAGTAGATACATATGTAAGCCGCATCATCCGTCATTATCCATAAACGAAGACGCACCCTGCGAGGTGGTAACCTATTCTAACATAGACAGTGCACACACCGAATGCGCAAAACGAATTGTAACACTAAAAAGACCCATAATAATAACTATGAAACAACCAGGTAGATAACTGTACGTGACTCCCACGACAGAGACCGTCGAAATTAAATGTTATAATCAACCCCAGAAGTATGAAAAACTTCAGGGTTCAGGGATACTGGCTTTGATAGGGAAATGCACGGTGACTGCCAAGGACTATAAAATAGAAACAGTGCGACGAATTACTCAGAAAGTGTTCGACACATATTTACCATCATTTAACCTAACACTAGGCATCAGCGAAAACGAACTTATACCGAAAGTGGAAAGCGCAAGCGAACAACTTAAATTAAAAAGAGTAATAAACAATCCACAAGAACTAAATCAAATCGGCATGCGAATCCAACAAGTGAAAAAAGAATTAGAAAAAATCACAAACGACGAAAAACAATACTATTATACCATAGGCGGATATTCGATAGGGACAATAACACTTGTATCGCTTATAATTTTCATCATATATAAATACATTCCAAGAAAAAGAACGACTGTCGAAGTCGTAACCCCACCGGAGGAAGTCGAATTAAAACCATGTCCGCGCTCAACCATACCGCGAGCGCCAAAACGAAAATCAACAATTGGCCAACTCCGGGTGGGATTTCAACGGAACAAACAAAGTACTAGCACGATGTAGAAAAATAAATCGTGTACAACAAAAAAAAAAAAATAAATAATAATAATAATAATAATAATTTTTTCGTTAACATTAATAACCGGGAACTATACACAAATAATTAAATAAAGGTAACATTGACATTGTAAATCAACGTATGCACAAATAATGTGGAGCGAAGAGTGAATGAACCGCGAAGCTCACAGCTGAATGTTACGAGAGTGAAACATGAGCCGATACCTGACCACACCAACGATAACAGCGGCCGACGCACGGCGTCGAGCGAAACGAAAAAATCTCGTAAACTCAATTTTTTCTCTTTAAGGGGGGAGGGATGTTGTACCCCGAATTATTTTATCTATTAAATAAATCAGAGAATGCATTGGGAAATACTTACTGGCAAATCCACCGCGTCGCAAAGCCGACACGTGTAGGAATTTGCCGAATAAGTATCGAATGACGCCCGGGTAGTGCACCCGGCAACAACAAATCGCCGAGTAAGAATCAGGCGATGCTCGATTCTATATGCCCAAATATGGGCAGGTAATAAAATTGCAGACGCATCAATTTGCACGTCGCGGCTCGCGACCGGGAAATTGGCAGTCTGAACTCGACTAGAGAACAGAGAGGTTGGTCTCAGAGTTAGGCTCATGTTCAAAGAAATCGACGACTGTATCAAGAAATATTGGCAACGATCAAATTAATTATCTTTCTTTGAATAAACTTGTTATTTAGTTTGTACAAACAAACTTGAGTTTCACTCTTAATTTGGCAACGATCCCAAATTACCTTCTAAATTAAATTTGTTGACCTCGCGTACAACACAATATACGAACACCACTTAAAAATCAAGGAGGAAAAGCCGTTCCGAGGATACTGCTACCCGATACCCATAGCGCATCGCCAGAAAGTCGAAAAAGAAATCGATCGAATGTTAGAATTAGGGATCATACGGCGTTCAAATAGTGCATGGGTAAACCCGATGGTAATCTCGCACAAAAAGGACGGCTCGGTAAGGCTGTACTTTGACGCCAGGCGGCTAAACCAGGTGATGGAAGAGGACCGAGAATGTCCACAAAACATCGAAGAGATTTTCCAGAAGTGCGCGGGAGTCAAACTAATGACAAGTTTCGATCTGACCAGCAGCTTCTGGCAAATACCGTTGGATGAAGCTTCCAAAAAGTATACGGCTTTCCTACATCAGGGGAAATGCTACGAATACAACGTCACGCCGTTCGGATTGAAGACTAGCAGCGCAGCGCTAATCAGAGGTTTAGACAGAGTACTAAACGGTATAGGCGATGGAGTGCTGAATTTCGTGGACGACCTCCTGTGTATCTCGAAGAACGAAGAAGATCACCTAGAGAACATAGAAAACGTGTTAAGAAGAATGAAAGAAAATAACATGACAATGGGATTCAAAAAGTCAAAATTTTTCAGACAGCAAATAACGTTCTTGGGCCACATACTTACTACCGAAGGGATAAAGCCAGAACCAGGCAAAATAGAAGCGATTACCGGTTTTCCGAGACCAAGACGAGTGAAACAATTACGTGGATTCCTAGGTCTCATGAATTTCTATGCGAAGTTTGCGAAAAAATACGCGCATGAAATAGTCCCGCTGATGGAGCTGCTCCGCAAAGGAGCAAAATGGACCTGGGACGGCGAGAAAGAAAAAGCGTTTAATAACGTGAAAAAATTGTTCTGCACAGACATGATACTAAAACATCCAGATCCAAAAAGAGCGTACATATTACAAACTGACGCGAGTGATAGAGCAATCAGTGCCATATTAGGACGAAAAGACGACAAAGGACAAATAGGGATCATAAACATGGCCCATCGTACGCTCAAAGCAGCAGAGCGATCATACTTTACGACAGAAAAGGAACTACTGGCGGTTATATGGGGATTGACGAAATTTAGAACATACTTAATAGGAGCAAAAATAAAAGCGATTGCAGACCATCGAGCAATAATCTTCATGAACACATGCCGATTTGTCAATCAACGCTTAGCTCGGTGGATCCTGTCCATCCAGGACTACGATATTGAAGCCGAACATTGCCCAGGTGATAAGAATGCTGCAGCAGATGTCCTGAGTAGGTTGCATGAGTACGACGGACCAGAGAGACAACCGAGCACAACAAACGTGAGCATCGAAACGATGTTGGCCAGAGAACCGTCGAGGCAAATGAAAGAAGAGATGATGAAGGTGGAGGAGAAACAAAAGCAGGATGAGAAGCTGAAAAAAATAATGCAAGAGACGAGAGAAGGGGCGAATAACAAATACCGTATCCACGAAGGGAGACTACAAAAGCGCATTAATGAAAGCGAATGGCGAACATGCTTACCGACATCCACACTAGAGAAACTAGCTTGGGAAAGCCATGAGATCTACGCACACGTAGGACCAGAAAAAATCTTCCAGATGTTGCGAGAAGAATTCCATCGTCCAAAAATGAGAGCCAAAATAAAGCAGATACTAGCACCATGCGACTCATGTCAGAGGAACAAGGTACCAAATCAAACTCCATACACAGCGATGCAAACAATAGTGGCAAGCAAGCCAAGCGAACTAGTATCCATAGACTTCCTGGGACCACTGCCAAGAGCAAGGCATGGCGCGAGATACTTGCTGGTGACAATAGATGTATTCTCCAAATACGTCAACTTGTACCCTCTAAAGAGAGCGACGACAGCTGAAACAATAAAAAGAATTTTCGAGCAGTACATTCCGAAAATGGGGAAGCCGGAGCGAATTCAATTCGACCACGGAACCCAATTTACATCAAGAAAATGGTCAGCAACATTACAAGAGCACGGAATAGAGGGGACGTTCTCCTCGATACGTCATCCGCAAGGCAACATTGTAGAATGAGTAAACCGAGAGTTGGGAAGATTCTTCAGAACGTTGGTAGGAGAAAGACACACATCGTGGACACAATGGGTACCAGTGATCATGGATTGCATTAACGAGATACACCACGACACAACGGAGATGACACCTGTTGAACTACACTTTGGGGTTAAGCCCAAAAGAGTATGGGAAACATGGTGGCAGAAGGACAGAGAGCGTGAGGGCAACGAGGAGCAAACGACGCAAGCGCAAAGACTAGAGCTGGCGGAGGAACGAATCCGGAGAAAAGGAAGAAAGAGAGCGCGAAAATTTGACTCGACCCATAAACTGGTGACATTCGAAGAAGGAGAATTGGTATTGGTAAAAGCTCTAAATGTCTCAAAATCAGGAGAAGAGAAAATGGCTAAATTCTTGTCTATATTTGAAGGCCCGTATCGCATAAAGAAAAGAATTGGGGAAGGCACATACATACTACAGGAAAGAAACGGCCCAAGGGAAAAAGGAATGCATCACTCCACGAGGCTGAGAAAATACGTTGAGAAGAGGGAAATAGAATAGTGGGAGAAAGAGGAGGGATGAGAAAGACACTGAGCAGGGGAGAAGGAGGGGAGAGAAGCAAGGACGAGGCGGACACAGATAACGAAATTCGGCACTCAATCAGTAACAGTCCAAGGAGCAACATGGAACGTAACAACTATAGGAGCATTGGGACCCATCCTGACCACATCGAAGGGAAAAGGGAGTTCGTAATGGAGACAGGCTTACCCGGCGTATGGGTACGAGAACGAAGAGTAGGAACGTTGCTGCGAATAAGAAAGAAAACGACAATGTTTGAGAACAACAACAACATAAAGTGGAAAGGACACGCCGTGCAAACACCGAAAACAAAAACAAGATCAACCGCCACACAAACGGACGACAGCCTTGAGACCAAAATTGTCACAACGGAAAAGGATAATAACAATAACGATAAACTGGCGGAGAAAAGAACGTGGATGCATGAGCGGGAGGAAATCGAGAGTAGAAAAAAAATAGCGAGAGGACCAACCGGAGTGCCGGAGAAAGGAAGAGCAGAGAAAACCCACGAGGAAGAAACGGGCCAGCCACAAACATTGGAGAAACCATTACAAAGAGAAGAACAACGACAATACGAATATGAGAGAAGAAAGAGAGGCCGGGAGGAATTACAACGGGCAATTGAATCCATCCTCCCGGACCCAACTTGGCAGCTACCAGTAGCACACCACGAGATCTATGGCGCACTAGCACACCGAAGGGGGTAAAAGAAAAAAAAAGGAGAAACCAGCCAAAGAGGGAGGATGGACTTCGGGCATTCGAACCAGTCAGCACAGGGAGGCTAGCATCGCCAGGGAGTTAGCGGGCTAACAACCTAGCGAGGCTAGGGGGGGTGGTGCAACAGTTCGAATGAGCGCGCCATATACACGGCGCAGGTGCGAACGGGTATATGGCGCGCTACACTACACCGAGCGGCAGAACGGAGAGGCTCGACCACGGCGCAAGCGCCGTAGTGAGGACCCCCACTCAATAAGGGGATATAAAACGAGCTGTCGGACGACGGAACGGGAGTCGCGGCTGGAAGCCAGTCCTGAGGAGATACCTCTGTATTTATGAATAAATTCTGCTTTGCACGCTTTTCTAAACTAACGCTCTTGCTATTTACCTATCCTGTCCTATACCTGCTTCTGCTCGCTTCTCACCGGATATAAAAAGATCGAGATATCGGAAGGAGTCGTTGGATCGAGTTTAGTAAGTGCCACTCCAGTGAATAACGAGCAACGGGTACCCACTCCATTGCGCTCCGCATTCACTGAGAGACGAAACAGGGAACGGCTCTTACCAGCCCGCCCTCCACTCGATAAGGCTATAGTAGGGATTGCGAAACGAGCAACGGCGCAAGTCCACGCTCCACTCGTACAAACGAAACGGGAAACGGTTCCAATACCCGCTCCCCGCTCAAAGAGACGCAACGAGGAACGGTTTAAACTTCCGCCCTCCGCACGTTTAGCTCCTAGGGCAAGTAGGCCGCTCTCGGGCTCGAGATTCCGAAGAACCCACACGACGGCGGCGGAACCGGAAGACTAATAAACCACCCAGGTTTCGTCGAGGACTGTCGCAATATATATAGAGAGAGAGGACGATAAAATAAAATATATGGAAAATAAAAACTTACCCAATTCGGGTGTCGGGAAGCGTTGCATCCGGGCAACTTCTTCGTTGAAGACCGTCTCAGCGTCGGAATCGTCGTCCTCGCCCTCAGGGTCCGGTGATGCCGGGCAGCCCATATGGATGACACCATCCGGGCCATCGTCGTCGCTATCGTCGTCATCGCCGTCGTCGCTATCGTCGTCGTCGCCGTCGTCGCTATCGTCGTCATCGCCGTCGTCACTATCGTCGTCGTCGTCGCCGTCGTTGCCGTCGTTGCCGTCGTCACTGTCGTCACCGTGATCGTTGACAACGGGTGGCTGCGGATCGGGCGATGCTGGATCGTCCTCGCGGATCACTCGAGGTCCTTCGATTTCTATCGCTTCCTCGGCGCGGTTGTCAGCCGGCTGCGGATCGGGCGACGCTGGAGCCTCTATGTGGATGACGTGGTACCGTTCATCCCCATGGGCGTCATCGCCTCCCGTCTCGAGACCCGAATCGCTATCTGTACCGCTCCAATAATCGGCGTCATTGACAGGATCTGGCGATTCCGGACTCTCCAACTCGTCATCATTTTCGGGAGCTGGCGACTCGGGACTTTCCAAATCCTCTCCGCCGTTGTTGTCGGAATCGTTGTCGTTGCCATCGTCATCCGCATGGTTATTGTCCAAGTCGGCGGCGGCATTATCGTCGTCGTCATCGTCAGCCTCGCTCTCGGTGTCCGTGCCCTCCATCTCTACACCCCGTTGGGCGTTCCCGTACCGCGCCATCAGATCGCGCACGACGTGAAGATGCGCGCCACCTCTTTCGCGAACGACCTCGACAGCAATTAACATTGCATAGTTCGAGTCATCGAACGCACTATGCTCATACGCACGTCCGATGACCCTTACCGGCAATTTGCCAAATTGCCTGAGAATTGAGCGGAGTTCGCGTTGGGCCTGCTGGGGATTCAACGATCTCAGGCGCGAGTCCCAACGCAGCGTACACCGACGAGCAATCACTGCGCTCCTAATCCGTGTTAAAGCTACCGCTTGCGGATAGCTTTAACGAGAGCACGTGCACGATAACACTGCATTCTCACTTTATTTTGTTTATACAGCAAACCACGAAACGACGAAACTTACAGGTGCACACACAAATACACAGTATTTAAAAACTGCGAAAACTTTGAACTTTGCATAGTGTAAACTTCACACTTGTACAATACCAGAAAACACTTAAAAATCCGTAAACAGAAACACTGGTCCACAAGTAGCGTTTAACTATTTTGAGACGGAGCCGATTACACGAAGTGTTTCGGGTGACTTCTCGACAGAGAATTGAAATAGATTTAAGTTTCGGAAGACTTTATAGATTTTGCTCACGCCCTACTAGATTTTCTTGCTTTTCTCATTGGTGGCGGTTAAGGTCAAGTTTGGGATGACGCTAACTTCGGTAACTATTAACGCTGAATTTTGCTGGACATTGTTTTCACTTTCTCGGTGTTTTTTCATCTTGAAGACACCGCAACGAATTGGCTGCAAATATCAAGATGACCGTCGTGTAGGTGGTTCTATTGTCTCGTAGGTAACCCTTGTGAAAAAAGTACGGTCGCGTCCCCCGTTGTAAACGTAAAACAATACCACCTCTTTCGGCGCGAGCTCGGCGCTGGACGCTCAGAGCTACCCTCGATACTTTCTCGCTATTTTTATGACGCTAGCAACGGGCGGTCGAACCTTTTCACGAATATACCCAAAGAGTTGAAAACGGCTCGTTCAAGCCTTCATAATCCGAAGGCTCATGAAACAGATGTATATCTCTCAGATTTATATCCGACTTCTTGCGAAGGGCGTATGGAGGTTACACGCGCATTGTAAGCAGCATCCGCTACCTTCCGATGAAACACGAGATACACGGCCGAGTGATACCGCATTACCTGCACATCGATGCCGATTTCTATAGACGTTTGTTCTGAAACCGATCCCGCGACCACGACGGCAGGTCACCGGTAACCCTTAAACTGACCACATCAAGGTAAACACTTGTTCTTTGTTCAGACAGCCATCTATTTTGACTTTTACGACTGACAGTTTCTACAGGGGTGACCGGCACAATTTTATCTTTAATCAATGTACCAGTCGTCGTATGGTGCCACCCGTACAACGACCCAAAAGAAGATCGGAATCTTTTCTTCGCTGTGAATATTAACAGATGTTACTATTCATTTAAGTATGTGAACATTCGATCGGTTGATCCATGAACATCCTGTCGATATGGCCGTAGCATCATGCACCTGTTGACTAACTAAAACCGGCTCTCCCCTCTTACACATGTCATATTAGCGACGATACTAGCGCCACGAGCTCACAGAAACGCATATAAGCGTAAGATAATATGAAAATTCGGCAGTCTGGCCCGTGGATCCAGTAAAGATAGATTTGAGTATAAGCTCTCGAGTTTCTTTTTCCCGAATTGCATTGTAACGTCAAACCATTGTTTAAGATGAGTCAGGCTATCGGTGCCAACGATCTGCGAGACAGCGATTTGCGACCAGAAACCATGTATCGTATACTGTCGGACGACGAAAAGAAGCGCCTTGAAGCACCGCTAATTCTCGGTACAACGTATACACTCAACCCGTCTGAGACGAAAAAAGTTAACATCGGCCTACAGCCTCGTGCCGACGGTCAAATACAGCCGGTCGTAAAACTTCAGAACAATACCACGGCTGGCGGTATTGTCTTTGAATCAGAGGGTTGGCATTTACTACAAACAAAACTACCAGCCATTTCGAAGTATTTCGCGGGTAGCCAGAAGATCGCCTGGGGTTCCAGCTGGCGCACACCGTCACCCATACACATCGGCGATTGTGAGATAATCTACACCTCGAGTTACGGTGCCAAATCTGTCGTCTTTGACCGCCCTGTCGAAGAAAACACCATGGCCCAGGACGAGGAGTCGCAGCAGGATCCTGAGCCACCAAAGAAGAAACGGAAAAATTATTCACCGGCTGTTGTGATGCAGAAATCATCGTTCGACGGTCTACTCAACGTAGTGGTGTGCGTCGATGAGCGGTTCAGACGCCTACAGCGAAATGTCACACATGTGGAGAAGTGAAGGTGCTGTGCGCTGAATTACTGCTGCATATCCCGTCCGACGAGGAACCCGAAAAAATCGATGAGCTACGTGTCAAAGAATTGATGAAAAATAATTTCAAGTCTTTGAAAGAAGCCGTTCAACTTCGCTTGGATCCAGCATTTGTTGAACTCACATTCGACATAGTTTTCTTGGAGCTATCTGTACTGTGTGGTGCGTACATCGCAAACCAATTGCGAAAAGCACTTGCTGCTAAAAAGAAACGAGCTCTTTAATAGCGGTGTTGCCCTGTGCATATAATTATATGACACTATTATTATTATCATCATTATTATCATTTGTATACCTGGAAGATTAATCGAATTCACATTTGCGTAAACATTTTTCGCCCATTCGTTAGTATTCTGAGCAATTGAGCCCTTGCCCATTATTATAGATAGATGTAAACGTATTCAGTAATACTAATCAGCATTTCTTCGTCAGTCTCTCGGCATTATAAATATATATGTATATGTATCCACATTTTGTCTTCTTTGTACGATGTATTGTAATCCTAATTTATGGGGGGTTGGGAAGGTACATAACGCCTAAGTAATTAATAAACCGATATAACCGATAATTGCGTTTCTCATTCACCATAAAATACCAACAAAAATCAATCATCGTGAAAATACTCGTTTTATAGTATTCAAGGGAAAACCACCTGATTTTACAGGCTTCTGAAAAATATAAATAATAATATTCTTAACAATTAATATTGTTACCGAAGAGAGGGACTCTGAAAAGGGTCAGCCAGTCGGAGCTCAGGGAAATTGCTTCGACCATTCCGAGCCCAGGGAAAATAAGGGGACTAATCATAGACCAAGACATTTTTAATTAGTCCCCCTCTCGCGAGAAACTATCTCCCCCACCAAACACACATTCTCGTGCGAGGATTGGGCCCGCTACAGCATCTCTGTCCTAAAAGTGGTGGAGGGATAGAGCCAGACAGGGGTGATGGAGGGGGCAACAGATGGTCCCTGTCTCTCGCGAGACACTACCCCCACCACTCACCTCTCACTACAGCATCCCGTGGGATGGTGGAGGGGGAACAACATATGCCCCCTCTCTCGCGAAAAACTACCCCCACCACCCGCACGCATGCGCGGATTGGACCCACTACAGCATCCCGGTCCAGACGGGGGTGGGGGGATGGCGCCAGACAGGGGTGGTGGAGGGGGGAACAACAGATGGTCCCTGTCTCCCCAGCCCTGTACACTACTACTACTGCTCGCAGAAATAAAGTAGACCATAAACATCTAAACAATATTAAGCTGACGTGCCTGCTCTCTTATTCGTATATAAGGAATCGAGAGAGGCACTCATCAGTCTCTTCGGAACTCCTGATTCTTACGGTTGACTACGGATACACCATACGAGCGAAGCTCAAACGCGATAAGTAGGTTGTGTGAATATTGGACTCTTATCGCGAAGGATTAACGCACGATAGACGGTAATCCAGTCGGTGTATCAAACGTACAAATTGTACTACGATTGGCTATTCAAAAGGAGAAAGGTAAGCATAAACAGAGCTTTCACGAGTAAACTAACGTATCAACAGATAACATATAAATAGAGCAATATCCATACAGTGGAATAATCAAGCATTAACGATAAAGCATCGGAAGATAAATTAACCAAGCATTAATAGCTAACTTAATAAAGCATTAAGTGAGCATTAATATCAAGGGATAAAATAACGTCAAGTAGAACAGTAATCGGACATTAAGAGCATGTGAAACACGCTGGAGCGATGCGACACGGACCGGCTCTCGCGGTAAGGCAGGTTACCGAAAAGGTAACTCTGCCCCGTACCGCCAGGTGTCGCCCGGCGCATCTGCTAGTTTCTTATTTCTAGCGAACTTGAGAGCCACTGCACCAAAAATTAAAAATTCTTGACACAAAGTCCCGCACACAAGAGTCTATATACTCGGCGACTTTGCTCGCGATGTTTTGCGAAAATATATCTCCACATCGGCAACTGACGACCGAATTAGCGGAATCATCGAACAAGAGCATATATAAATATATATTGTGACGTCCTGCCTCTTCTCGTCAATTTTCAATTTTCAATTTTCAATTTTCAATTTTCAATTTTCAATTTTCAATTTTCAATTTTCAATTTTCAATTTTCAATTTTCAATTTTCAATTTTCAATTTTCAATTTTCAATTTTCAATTTTCAATTTTCAATTTTCAATTTTCAATTTTCAATTTTCAATTTTCAATTTTCAATTTTCAATTTTCAATTTTCAATTTTCAATTTTCAATTTTCAATTTTCAATTTTCAATTTTCATGAGGAAGCGTTATGAAAATTTCAATTTTCAACTTTTTTTATTTTAGAATAAAAGTTTGTTTTTGCTTCAATTTTCTCAATTTTAAGATATTGGGTAGAAAATTTGTTTTACCGCTAGACTATTTTTTGACGAGGTTTCCTATACAATTTGGCATCAATTTGACCAGGGATTCGGAATTATTTCCATTTTTATTTCTTCCTTCCTTTTTAGATATCTGTCTTGTAAATTCAAGAAGAGAGGTTGCCGTGGTCGCGCTATTCGAAGCCCGCATGGTGAATTTGCCCTCACGAACGCACACAATCATGCCAGTAGTGAGACTGCCGAAATAAAAAAAAAACCATCGGGTCGAACTCATCAAGAGGACGGAAGAAACGATGGGTCGACCAAAAGATATTTATAATGAAGCTCGCATCAAGTGAGTTGGGGTTTGGTATGTCGGGATTGATGTACCAAGCCCAGTAGAATATTAAACCCTTTTTGTGCTATGATTTGTCAAAAAATCATTAATAAACTGCTTCGAAAGTTAATTGTTCAATGAAAATAATAGACGAAACTTTTTTTCTCTTAGTTTGAATGAATTCGTTTTTTGAATCGAATCTTTTCGAGAATTCGAGAAACGAGAATGCTAAGAGTTTAAGGTTTTTCATCTCATTTGGAATATATCTGTTGATTTTTTAACATAGCATATGAATTTTTCAAACATTTTCTAATATTTCTCACAAGTTTTTTGCGAAATCTTGAAAAGTGAACATAAAGGTACGAATTTTTTATGTTCTTGCAGTAACATTCTATGTCACATTCTTGAAGTTTCGAGTTAATCGTACGAATAATTTCATAACAATAGCGTTAAAGAAAATTTTTTAATCTAGGATTTCCGAAATCTAGACAATTCTGAAAAAATTCATATAGTTTCTAAAATATCAACAAATTCATGTTAAATGAGAAAGAAAGATTTCTTTATTTACTTATGTGTTGATCACTTTTTTGCATTATTATTATGCAAAATCAATGATCTGTATATCTTTCATACGGTTGATTTTTCCAGATTTTTTCTGTATCGCGAGGTAGTGAAATTTTGATTGTATTGCACTTTCGGTTGGGAATGTAGGTGTAATATTAGACCCTTAATTCGATAACCGTCGAATCTATCTTAATTAATCCAACTTGAAATTAAAGCCACCTCGACGCTGCTGTCGAAGTCCCGTACCCCGAGGTCGAGCGCAGCATGCGTCGTTGGCGACGAAATTTCCAGCCCCCTATGCCGAAAACGTTGCGTGAATTCGGTAAAATCTTGAGTAACGACGAGTGGGCTGGCTACATAAAATATGATCGGGGTGTCGTATCGGCGACGCTGCTCGAGTGGATCCAGAAAACTCGAAAAACGAGGAAGCCCAAAGAGAGTGTTTCGTTCTGGAACCCAGAGTTTGTCGCCATGACTGAAGACGCTCGGGAAGTGTTGGTTGATGCAACATTCAAAGTTATACCCGAGTTGGCTGGAGTGTATCAGCTGCTCACGATCATGGCTGTAAAATACGATCACGTACGGCTAATGTTAAATTAACGACATATCGATCACGGTCTGATGAAAAATCAACGAACATGTTTATTCATAGGCCATTCCCATCGCGTGGGCTCTGATGAGCAGCAAGACTACCGAGTCATACTCTTATGTACTCGGTAAATTCAAAGACTGCTTCCCAGGATTCCAGCCAGAGCATGTCATAACAGATTTTGAGCCTGCTTTGCTGCACGTTTTGCAGGAAACGTTTCCAAACGCCCAAGTCCATGGCTGCTACTTTCACTATTGCCAAGTAAAACCTTTTTTACTCATTTCATTTCACTTCGTGCGAGAATGGTTGCTTTTTCGCACGCTGCGTTAAAGCCCTGTATTCACACCTTGTGAAATAATAGTATGTTACGATATGAGTGCGATCAAACTTTTTCTGACGAGTGTTGTAATCTCTAGAATTGAGAAAAAGTTTCTCGCACGAATTTCGTACCAAACTTTATTTCACGACTGCGAGAAGTAGGCACTTCTCGCACCAAGTGGCATAAAATTTAGTGCGATACTCGTGCAGAAGACCTTTTCTAACTCGTGTGGTTAGAACACTCACCTTCGGCTCGTGCTGCAAATTATAATCGATAAAAAGAATTTTTTTCATCTTCGTATCATAATGTACTATAATCACATATCGTGATTTTTAATATTGCGAATTGAAAAATTGTAGGCTTTGTATAGACGAGCTCAACAAAAAGGACTGCTCAGAGCAATAAAAGGAAACGCCGGAGGAGAACTCGTAATACGCCAAATGATGGCTCTAGCCCTCTTGCCGGCCAACGATATCCCGATCGCCTTCAATTTTATAAAGCAAAGTGTTCCGCGCGATGTCGCTCAAGATTTCGAGCCGTACTTCCAATATTACGAGAAACAATGGCTCCAAAAAGTGACGCCCAAAACATTCAGCGTGTTCGGTCGTTTGCGGCGCACGAACAACGCAATAGAGTGGTACCACAAAATGCTACTTGACAAGATGGCAACCCACCCGCAAGTTTGGGCTTGGACGAGTAAGCTAACGCGCATAGAATGCTTTTAAAAAAAAGATGATTTGTTTCACTCGGAGCGAGAAACACGGGTTTACGCATGCTTCGCGTGCGTAAACCCCCGTTTTCACACCTTGCGAAATAAAATTTCGTACGATACCCGTGCAATAAACGTTTTCTTAACTCGTGCGATTGCAACAGTCCCCTTCGACTCGTGCCACAAACGCGCACGGGTCAGAAAAAGTTTTATTGCACGAGTATGATAATAATATATTCTTTGACTAGGGCCGAAAGTTGTCAATAGCAACGAGTGTGACGTTTGCGGCCCGAGTCACACACGATACATTTTATATCAAGTACGTGGAAACTTGTGCTTTGTGTGGCCTTTGTGCTTTTGCGGGCGAAAGCGGTCAATCTCATGGTGTCATGAAAAGTTAGGTTAGGGTATGTAAAGTGCGCAATCGTTTACTTTCGTCCTTTGGGAGTTTCGAAAACGAAATGTCCTAGGGAGGAAAGTAAAGTAATTGGGCGCACATGCGCCAACCTATCTCTTCAACGCTGGCATGAAATTGGCTGCGTTCGCCCCGCAAAACTGCCACGGAAAGCACCACTTTCTACGCACGTGATATAAAAATTACTATTTCATCACTCGGTGCGGAAATGGACACTTTTCTGACCGCTTTGCGTGCGTAAAACCGCCATTTTCGCACCTTGTGATGAAAAATTTCGTACATCCCTCATGCGAAACATTTTTTCTAACTTGTGTGATTGCTGCACTCGCCTTTGGCTCGTGCTGCAAACTCACGCTCGTTAGAAAAACGTTTTTCGCCCTCGTGGAGTAATGTACTATTATGATTTGAGTCAGTTATGTGCCTAATTGTGTATGCGCTTGTTTGCATGCGTACATGGATGCATCATTCCTTTGTTGTTAATTGAATATAGAACAATTGTCGGAAGTCCTGGCTATTGCGCACAGTGGACTACTCTCTCTCGAGCAAGCAAAACCGATCACACGGATACAAAAACTTCGATCGGTTCATGACGAGAAAAAATTGATGCGTACTTAGGCTCAGTTAGAGGCTAATAAAATAACTCCGCGAGAATTTCTCGTGAACGCAAGTCACTTTGTCGGGCAGTTCAGACGGGACTTGGAGTTTATCAATCCTGGAAACGTTCAACCTATACCGGATTCTTCCAAGCCCCACAACAACGGTTCCGAGCTTAGCGACAATGGCTTTGACAGTGATGTCGATTCTAATGATCCTGACGATGGTGATTACCTTATTCCTGACCTCCAAAAGCATAAGATTATGTTTCCCTCGGCCAAGCAAATGGCCGAGGGAATTGTTGAGCGAGTAAACGAGAGAGTGATTGTTCGAGTGAACGAGCGGACTTTCTCACTTGTAGCTCTTTTCATCTTTCTTTATTTCTCATTCCTTTCTGCCTTCCCCATAGTCCATTACTTACGTTCATACTTCGCTTTTTTAAATTCCATTGTCATTTGTGCCCCTTTCTTTCGTTATGTTATTTCTCTATCCTGCTCGTTTCGTCTTCTGACATAGCCTCATCATTCCTATCTATTTTGTTCACTTTCCTGTACTTGAAATCTCTTACAAATTTCATAGCTCAACCTATCCTTGCTCAACTTAACTTTCCCATAATCCATTGCCCTCCTGTTCCACACCAATTCCTATTCATCCTGTCCCGACACTGACGAGTCAGATGATGAAATGGAGGAGCAAGAGGAAATGGAAGAGGTTGAAGACGTATCTGAAGCCGATATTGAGGCTTATGCCGAAGCTGAGTCTGAAGACGATGACGGAGCTGAAGCCGAATCCGAGGAGGAAGTCCCAGCACAATCCGGAGTACACGGAACGACTCTGAGTGCAGAAGAGTACGCTAAGGCCATTGCTGAACTGGAAAGTCTGCAAGGATGTTCCTCGTCTTTCTCGTAAAACAGTGATAACTTCACTGATTGTAAAGCGAGTCTTTCTAGTTAAGATCTAGATAGTTCTAGTCCGAATCCGAAAATCGTAAGGCGATTGTATTCGGCAAGTTAATTTTCTCGTCCCACTTGTTTGTCATTGTTTGTTTGGTCCTCAGGAAGATGAAACTGTTTGGGCTACCAAGTACGTGTAATAGTCCCGTTTATGAATAAGATTTTGCGGTTTTTACTTCTACGTTTTAATGAATTAATTTTTATTGCCGTTGCTTCATTCATGAGAGGAATTAATCATTTTTTGAATGAACATAAGTAAATCCGTGAGAAAATTGACGCAGATACATTTTTTCACAAAAACTAAAATTTAATTTTAGTTTTTAATTATTTAATTTTTCGGAAAAGTACTGATTATGAGCAGCAGTTTTACTAACTGTCTTGTTCCTTCAATTAATTTATTATTCAACAAATTTGGTAGAGTTTTACGATAATGGTCGAAGATAATTTAATGACTCCATGCAGCTAAGGCGAAGATTCGTGAAAGGATTTACCGAAGACGCAAGAGGCACCTCGTTTTGCACTGATATAGAAGAATGACATGAGTTTCTCGATTCCGCTGTCTCCTCTTTTTTGTCCCACGTTTCGGTGTCCATAATATCGAAGATCTCCTCGTGTGAATCGTCGAACGTCACAGTTTTCCAATTCTTCTACTATTTATTATCCATTCGCGTATATTTTTTTTGTCGTTAGTTTTTTTGTCGAGGGAGATTATTTTTAATGAAATCGGAATGCAAAAAATAATCCCAACCACACAGCGCATATATGACAAAACAATATAGTTTCGTTATGTAAGAACGAACATGTCCTGTACGAGTCAAAGGTACAGTAAAATCTCGATTAGCCAGAGGCAATCTAAAAGTAGAAAACCGAGCTTGTGTTCGATAGGGCTTATGACCATTCGCGCTTACTTCCGTTCGGGTGTAAGACCGTTGGGGCTTATGTCCATTCGAGCTTGTGACTGGTCAGGCTTATGTCCATTCGGGCTTGTGACCGTTCGGGCTTATGTCCATTCGGGTTTATGACCGTTTGGGCTTATGTTCAATCGGGCTTAGGACCGTTCGGGCTTATGACCGTTCGGGCTTATGTCCATTCGGGCTTATGACCGTTCGGTCTTATGACCGTTCGGTCTTATGACCGTTCGATCTTATGACCGTTCGGGCTTATGACCGTTCGGGCTTATGACCGTTCGGTCTTATGACCGTTCGGTCTTATGACCGTTCGATCTTATGACCGTTCGGGCTTATGACCGTTCGGGCTTATGTCCATTCGGGCTTATGACCGATCGAGCTTATAACCGTTCGGTCTTATGACCGTTCGATCTTATGACCGTTCGATCTTATGACCGTTCGGGCTTATGAGCGTTGGGGCTTATGACAGCACCCCGATTTCAACAGATATTATATTTCTTCTTGGAATTCTTGGAATCGGTTTTCGGGCTGCTAAAAAAGCTGATTTCAACAGATATTATATTTCTTCTTGGAATCGGATCTGTATCCCGATATCACAAAAGACACACGCAACCAGAGACCTTTTTGAGTTGCTGAAAAAGCTGATTTCAGCAGATATTATATTTCTTTTTGGGCTCGATGTGAGAAAGCGTCATGAATCGCGAATTACCTGCGGGGGAAGCGGAAACAGTGCTCATTCCCGAACAGACCTGTGAGCAGACATCAGTCGTGATCGAGCAGCGAAAGAAGTCTCGTGCAAGCTATCTGTCTCCGTTGACGTTACTGCAAAGGAAACGAATCGAGCTAAAAGTGCACATAGAAAGACACTTGCGCGATACTGCAAAATGAAAATCACTGATACGTGTGATACGACGGCTAGAAGAACGCAATCTCCATCTGTCTCCGTTGCCGTTAATGCAAAGGAAACGAATCGAGCTAAAAGTGCGCATAGAAAGACACTTGCACGATATTGCAAAATTAAAATCAGTGATACGTGCAAGATCAGAGTTTCGACGTGTGATACGATGGCTAGAAGAACTCAATCTCCATAATGGATCTTACGCAAATCAACAAAGTGGGCATGCTTGCGTCGTTTCTGCCAATCACAAAACTATCCGAGTTGGCTCTCGAGAGAAACTACGGCGTTACTGACATAAGGTGTGTAAAAACATCATTCGGCCCGAGGATTACCATCGACATTGAGGAAACATTTACTTGCTACCTCCCAGCGAGATTCGCCAAGGCCTGCGAGGATGACGCCAATCTGCTGCATCAGATGACTGCTGCTGCGCATGAGAAAAAACTGCTCATGCAGTACTACGGGACAAGGTATAATAACCTGGAGTTCAAGGCCGTCCGCCCAACGGAGAGCTCATAGTTATTGAGTATGAGCTGCTGTGGTCAATCTTATTCTTGGGAGTTGGATAATTCAACAGTACCGGGAGAAGAAGAAGAAGAAGACGTTGCTCCAGTCATAGACAACAACATCCATAATAGTTCAAATATATTATTGTGCTTGGCTCATGTACAAATAAATAACAGATTATCGATAAAATTGATTTATTTCTTCTTTTATACGATGCAAAATATACTCTCAACGCCTATCCCCTCTAGCTGCCTAAAATGTACACGTAGCAATATTTTAATCATAAACTTCGAAGGGGATAGTCCATCATCCCGTCACCGGCGGTAGCAAAAGTGTGCTCTTGGCACAGTTGCGTTCACGTTGTTGCAGAATGAACGGTTACTCGGAGGCGGTACAGAAAGTGATACAAATAATCACGATTTGCATCGTTGAAAAATTATATCAGGAATTGGAGGAGGTGCAAACGGCGGTGGATGGAGAACGTTGGTCGCAACGCTGCACAACAGGCGTTTCGATAATAAATTCCTATCTGCAATATCTGGATCCTTCGACGGTGTTTTATCAGGGAATAAGTGCACGGGTGGAATATTTGGAGGCTGTCCAGTTCCAGTTAGAATAAAAAAATGAAGAGGTGCATCCGGTTTCAATCTGCACGTGCAATATTGCTGACGATTGATTAGAATAAAAAAATGAAGAGGCGCATCCGGTTTCAATCTGCGCGTGCAATATTGCTGACGATTGCTGCTGTGTGATAACAACTTCAGCGCAGCTCAGTCTTCTGTCGTCTGTTGAGAGCGTAAAATGTGTTAGTGGATTTCAACGACAATATGCACTGTCCACATCAGGTGTTTGATGTACCCGGTACAGATCTGGTGTTTGATATTCTGTATTTAAAAGATAAGTATGGTGAATTATTGCCGAAAGAGGTGTGTGTGGGTTCGGTGGATAAACCACAGCGTCGAATGCTGAGGATGGTCTCTCCACCTTATACCATCGAGGAATTGCCGCCCCGGATACGAAGAAGAAATAATTGGCTGACTAAGTACATCCACGGTATACACTGGCTGAGTGGCTGGCTGTATGGGGACGGCATCACGCTCGCTGAACTGTATCAAAAATTACGCGAAATTGCGAAAAGTGTTGGCGAACAATCTCGACTGTACGCGGTAGGTGAGCCGACTGTACAAATCTTAGAACGGGCCACAGGACGCAAATTCATAAACTTGAGCGAACGCGCCGATTGTCCATCACTCGATGTTCCGCCGTCGAAGACAGCAAAAGTGTGTCCGTGGCATTGTTCCCTAGAGACGGAGTCCAGAGGCGCTCAGTGTGCTCTACGGAACGTTAAAAAACTCCAGCGTTACCTTAACGAGGTCCCACTTCGAAGATCTTCTTTTCGTTAACCCGTAAAGTGAATTATGTATTTGAAAAAATTGTCGAAGCTCAATGACACCGGTCGCGTACCGTCCCACCTACCATATAAAAGGATTGCGGAACTGGAACTTCAGAAGATATATAGAATCTCAAGAATGAGGATGGTCAACACCAAACACGGGAGACAAGTGATTGCCGATATAGGTTTGGATTTCAGTGTCTTCATGCCCCTAAGGGTTAGTTTCTTTCTGAACCATAATGACGAAGTGTTCGACGAAATAGCAGAACTTTGTGAAAAAAAGAGTGTAGGGCTGCGATATTTGGGCACCGTATATAATCGTGTTGAATTCATCGATCTAAACTGTACATGAAACCTAGCTTTAATAAATATGTAACTCTGCATAATAATAAAAAAAAATTAAAAAAACGGTGCACTATGGCGACAGCTCACACGCACACCCTCTCACTCTCACACCCACAACCTCCAACACTCTGTGCTGGAGGAGTAGGGGTAAGAGTGGGACTGCTGCGGAACCTATCCCCACTCTTACCTCCACCATCACCTCGAACTACGCTCTCAACGGGGCTCGAGGAGTGGGGATAGGAGTGGGGGTCGCCATAGTGCACCGCTAACTACTGTTGCACTTTACTCGGGTTGCCTGCTGTTCCGCCTTTCCGTGGCATTCCGTTCCGGAGAATTGCTGACCCGGTGCTCAAGTCGTAGATCGGTGCACCTGGTCGCCACTCGTGATTACGTCTTCTCTCCGGCTGGTGTCAGCGTCAGGCTACAGACGGACACGCGACTCGCACTGTCCTTGCGCCGCTTCCGTCGTACAACTCGGGTCACTGGCCTCGTGCCGCATAGGTGTACGCATATGTGTATTTCATTATTTGCTCTCCTTTCTTTTTCCGCTACGTCGGCTTTTCTTGGCGGCCGACGCACTCCAGCTCGTCACTGCGGGATAGGTACAGCCGTTGCCCTGGCTGTCCCATTTTTGCAATCGGCGCATGTTTGCATGCTTCAGGGTTTTCAGGAATTATTTTCCCCCTTTTCCCAAATTTCTTTTTTTTCAGGGTATACCTATTTCTCCCCAAATTTCCCATTTTCCCAGAGCCTATTTTTGAACTTTCCCCGTCTACCAAGCGGGGTAGGGGAGGGCAGTTACGAATGACGTAGAACTCGTACGTCATGAAATATGTTCGTTATTGGCCCTGGCAAACCCGTAATTTCGGATGCTGACCTGCACCGAATGTTATCTTTGTATCTAAGTTAAATTCAGTTCACCGTTCCGCGTTAGCACGGGGTTTTTTCCATTTTCTAAATAGTCCCTGGGCTTTCCTACACTCTCCTAGATTTTCTTATGTTGCTCCCAGTTTAAAAGCCATTTGAACCGGTTTACCCTTCTAAAACGTTCGTGTTCCAATTGTCCCAAATCTGATTTATTTGGACATTTAGTATGACGTGGTATCGAATTTCCCATTATGTTTTTTTTATTCCCTCGGGTTGATTTCTTTCAGGGATCTGGCTTATTTTTCATTTTGTCTAGCCCCTGTCTGGTGTCGTGTTAATGACTCAGGGTTTTTAGCAATAGATTATGCTGAGTCATTTAGTCGAAAATATCCCTAAAATAAAAATTCTTTAACTTGCTTAGATTTCTCACTAATATTCTTGTTCTGAACAACTGGAAATCTATCCCCTGCAACCGTGTTGCTACACTTTTTCGCAAGGATTCTCTCAAGATTTTGAAACTTCTTGTTTACGACAACCTATGGACCAGTCCACTGAGTTTATAGACTGTTCACAACGCGAGTCTGCTTTTTTCCCTTCCATCGACTTAAGCACCCGTTTTCCAACCTTATATTGGGAATGCCGATTAATTGCTGGAATAAATCTGCGCAATCGCAGATTCTAAATACTGTTTTAGATTTTAAAGACTTTTAAATACAGCTAGATTTTAAATACATCCATGTGTATTCGAAGTATGTCGGAATGGTGCTTACAATATTATTTAGATCCGCTGCGGAACGCGTTTCGTTTACGCCCGGGCGTCCGCACGGCTGCACTACCGGCAGACCTGGCTTACTGCTTCTGCCGCGCACTGTTACCAGCACCTTTTCATGCATCGGAGTACCCCGCGGCTCATCGTATGCTGACTGATTCACGCGGATTTCCCCTGTCATTTTCCGCCCAAATTTTTAATCCTGAATCCTCTCAGGTCATCGTCGACGAATTTTTCCTTTCCTTTTTTTTCCCGTGTGACCGCAATCCTATTTATTTCACCGTCAATATTCGAGGAGTTTTTTCTTTTTGATAATAACGCGTCCAAGCACTGATTAGTTCGAAACAGCGGTCGGTCTCAACTATCCAGATTTTCCCCCACTCTATCAAACAGTGGACAATGTTTGGGATTTTACAATTTTCCCCCTATGGCTTCTTTGCTTCTCGTTGTGTTTATGATTTTTTCCCCCTACTTTCCATCCCTTCTCACCTCATGTTTTACCTCTAAGTACTCCGCGGCACGGTTATTTGATCCAATGATTCGATCAGCAATGGGGATACATCGTAAATTTTGTATTCTTTTTGGAAAGTATTCTTTTGGGAAAAATATGTCGACCTAGGGATGGTTACGACTGATAATCACAAACAACTTTTACTTTTTCTTCGACTCTATCTTTTGTGTGACGTTTGTGTCGTTACAGGTATATATTGTGATGTTATTATTTTCCCCCGTGGGGAGGGAAAAAATCACTTGTAAATTTCAACTAAAAATGATACTAAAATCGTGCAACGGGTGGGGAGGGGGAGGGTCAAGCAAAATAATGGTACTCGTCGGGGACAATAATAACAGTCGTTTAATAATAATCGAAAAAGAAAAGTTAAACAGTAGAAAATGAGAAAAAGCAAAAATCAAAAATAAAAATAAGTTGCAAAATAACAATAATGGTCGGCCGGTAATGAAATACAAAAAAAAAAACGGTAAATAACAAAGGTCAAGAATAACAGTCGCTTCAACGCCGGTACGGGTACGTTGAAGAAATGAAAACAAAAGAAAATAACAGTCGCTTCAACGCCGTTACGGGTACGTTGAAGAAAGAAAACCAAAAATGAAAATAATACTGGGGAGAGATTACAGATAGTATGGGACTAGCGATAATAATGACTTGGAGGGCGAAGAAATAATAACAAGGTCGCGGGAAGGTTAGATAATAATAATAATAATAATAAATCGGGTTTTAAATAATAGTGAAAAAACGGTAAGGGATAAACTGAATTTAATTGCAAAAAAAGGGGCCGGATCACAAATACTTAATTCTGAACAATAATCTCGGAGAAAAACAAAAATGGAATTGGTTCAAATTATTCAAGAGAATACTAAAGGGGTACACAAAAGGGGAAAATATTCGGAATGAATTTGGCGGAGTTATGGGGATTTTAAGGGGGGGACTAACGGGAGAGCTGGTCAGACAAATGTTGCACAAAAATCAAATAATACACTAAATATGGACTCGGATGGGTGCCAGCTACTTTCACGGTGTAGCAAAAACTTTACTCAAAACAAAAAAACTCAAAACTTTAAAGAAATATCTCTGTCGCAATGGACAGTCCAGCTAGCTCGGGAGAGGGGAGAGGGCTCAGGGGGAGGGTACACGAATCGACGGCTTCTTACAATATTACCTCGGTCTGGATCATTAACACAAAAAAAATGTCTCAAAGTGTTAAGGGGATTGATGGGCAAAAAAACTCTATCTAACTAAACTATCACTTATAGCGAACTTTACGCCGCTCACCACGCGCGCGATTCCTCTTTGCTCGTGTGCAAAAATGCCGACCACGTGTCGACCACGAGGCAAAGTCTTTCACTAATAACTTTTATAAAAATAAGGGGGGCTCGGGGGAGGAAAACGGGTCAAAGGGGTTGGGAAAAATGTGGTCAAAACTTACGAACAATTTCGGGGCTCACTCAATCAACACACTTGGATCTCGGTTACAAAATTTCCTCAAATCAGCGGACAGCCTCAGTCGTTATAAATTCCGTATATCGGTCCAAAATCGTATCCCTGGGCTATCGCTGATTCGTCGTAGGGGCGGGTTCACTCTCCGTAAGGAGTCTAATCGATTTACAATGAATAGCCGAGTCGTCTTAATGTTTAGTACTTTTCTCACACTCGCTATACAATCTTTCTTTACAACTTGAAATTAATGACTCCCGGTCTCACACACACGTCCACACGCCACACGGCTCGGCTCGGAGAGTGAGGGATATGGCGGGGCCTTCTTCTCCGTCGACGTTGGCGCTGATGGTGGTGGGGGACGAGAGCACCTGTGCGTCAGCGTCGGTCGGTAATCGGAGTCGTGGACGGGCGTTTTTCTTCCGGTCTACGGGAGGTGGCGCCAGCGGCCCCGCTGGATCGTCGATCGATGCCGTGCGTCGGCGATCCCAGCGGGCGGCAGGCTGGCGGGCAGTGGCGGCTTTTCGGCGGGCTTTTCCCCTCGTCCACGATCCTCCTACCTTCCTCGGCGTCAGCACGTCGGCTCTCGTTCCTCTGCTGTTCCTTGATCGTGGGCCGTCGAAGGGAGGGGGATGTCGATATTGTCCTCGAGTCGCGCACATTCAAACAAAAGGTTAACGGGAGGGAAAGAACGGGAATTTACATGCTATCTTACACAAAATAAATAGAAGAAAAAAAGCGTAAAAATATCCGGGTCTAACGTTGGGTGAGCGGCGGACTCGAGCCGATTTTGGGGAAGGGCTTGTGACGTACCACGTCACAATATATATATATATATGTATTGTTTTGCCGTTATCATTTTTCTAACGCAGATATTACGCTCAAATGATGCGTTCCTTTTTACTCCCTTCTAAATGGGTCTACGATATTGCAAAAAAAGGTTAAAGTTGCTACCGGTACCCGATTTTATTTACCTTGCTTCAGGAAGAACGTTTGAGACAATTAGTAATTTTCAGCATGTTGCCACGGGTACTCTCTATTCTGCCCTTTAGGCCGCAACGTATGCTCCCTTCTTCCCTTCGGGCTTTCCCCTCTAATATTATCCCCTGGCCGAGAGAACTTCTCCGATATCAGTATTTTAAAGGTACCTGCTTGAAGTGACGTGGAGTGGATGCCAACGGTAATTTCCGTTTCTCTCTAATTTTGGTCGTTATAAACATTTTCCTTTCGACGTCACTTCACTCGAGGTTATCCCTCGTGGGTCTGTCAATGAATCTCGGAGGTAAAATTCCGGGCTTTGCTGTGTGATGCACAGCCGTGTGACATCGCGCCCAGGCTGCTTATTCCTTATTTTATTTTCGTTTTCCGGCTCGGACTGTTTCGACTTTTCCAACAGAGCCGATGATTATCCGTTTAGATCCTTAAGCCTGGTCGCACTCATCCCGCTAATATTGTCACGAATTTCCATTCCTGATATGAATCGAGGAAGGTCGCGGTTGTGACATCCTTTCCTATGACAAATAATTTTTCCCCGCACTCGAATGCGATATTGGGCGATATTTTGATCGTGACCGATTTCCTCAACCTTTACGTCAGAAGTAATTTTCGGGTCAACTCTTCCCAATAAATTTTCATTATAACTTATGCGCGTCACCGTTCCTATGTTGACCGCTACGCCCAGTGTCAAGGGACGCAATGCCCCGAAGCATTTTTAGTCGCTACGCCCAGTGTCAAGGGACGCAATGTCCCGAAGCATTTTTAGTCGTAAAAATATCTAGACCTCGGGTCAGTTGCCTGTTATTCAATTCCGTGATCTCCTCGATAAGGGCCGTTACCCTTGCGCCGGTTTTCGTGTTCGAGGTAGAAAACTATTCCCCATATGCGTTCTGAAGCTCGGTATACGGAATACGTAATGCTATATTTTTCTTCGAGGAAGGACTCGTGATTTGCTGTATATACAGCTCTTTTAATTAAGCCTCTTTTGGGATTTTAAATATCTCTTCAAAATTCTGAATCGTTTCTCTGCCGTTCGCTCGGAAGCTTTTTAGCCAGCGGCGTCTGGATAATCGCGGTTAGGGTTTTCCCCCCATGGGATTCAACAGCGGGTCCGGCAGCTCGACAATATTCCGTATACGTGCAGACCCTACAGTTTTTATCACCAAAATTTGGTATTAATGAGCAAACGATTCTATTTCTCGATCCCGGATTTATATAATTTACGTTGTGCCAACGTTTGCGACTTTTGACCCTTTCACCGAGCCTCTTGATCGGGGGAGGTTATTTTATTTATTGACTTTTTTTTCTATTTTTTCCTCGAACGCGGTATGTTCGATTAAATTATTATTTGTTCGCTTACGGACTTTCTCCCGTACGGCATTTGGTGCTGAAACAAAAGTCGCCTTACGATAGCGTTTGCCCTAACGCTGCTTGTCGTTGAGTTTGGTCTTGACAGTTCTGTTGGCCCATGGCGTCTCCATGCCCCATGGAATTTCGTGTTGTCTCCTGAAGACTGTTGTCCTCCCTGCGTTTTCCGACGTTGGACTCACCCCGTGAGTTGGCTGACGGGTACCACCTCGCTGATCGGGATCAGCAAGCGAGGGTCTTCGGTTCACACTTTTTCGAAATGAAACCTCTCGACTGGGTCGGTCAGGCTACTCAGTCCACCCGACCGATATCCGTCGAGCAGATAACACGCGAAAACGGGTGATGAACCAGCACGGGTAAAAAGATTTTTTTTTTTACCCAAACTTGTATTTGACGTGACGATCGTATCGTACCGATCAATTTACTATAAATCGAGTTATCCGTCGATTTTAAATTTCTATCGATTTCAGCCTCTTTTATACTTACGCGTGGAGTTCTACGTTCTTGACGCTCTCGTTTTCTCTACTATCGGTTTCCTCAACCCCGTTCTGCCGTGGTTGTTGCCCTTCGTGGTCCGGTTGTTACGGCGGAGATTTACCGCTGTTCTGAATTCCGGAGTCGGAACCTACACACTTTCCTCCTATGTCCCGGTCGTTCGCAGTAACTGCATATGATATCCGCCGATTCAACTTTCTGATTTGGGATTAAACCCTGTGGACACCCTCGTGCGAGGTGTCCCGCTCTTCGGCACACCTGACATTTTTTATTGTGTTTTTGATTCGGGTCCGGAAAGTGTCCTGTAGCGGTGAACCCTTCACGCTTCTTTGCTACCATGGATTTGACCATCCCAGGCGTGTTGTCGCTTTTTTGAGACCGACGACTCGACCCTTCGAGTCGAATTAACTTCATCATCTGCTCTAAATCGGAGGTTGGCAGCTCCGGAGTAGTGTTATTCGAGTAATATTTCTCGACTTCCTCAGCCCAGTCGAAGGCTTCCAGATGTGGCTGTTCGTTGCCCAGACTCTCTGCTACGGGTGATGCCCTGCCCGAGGACCCTCCCGGTGTGGAGTGGCATCATCTTCTGTGATTACCGATTCCATGCTTTCTGTCGTGGTGGATCCAGAATCCTCGCCGTCCGGTTCCTGAAACTCATGTACCCATGCTGCGGTTAACGGAGCGTATAGCTCCGTTCGAATTTTTTCCCCCACGGTGCCCTGGTGGGCCTCCCCTGTGGACTCATCTGTCCCCGTGATGGTACCACCGTGTGATACCCTGATGTTCTTCCGCTGTGCGGAGATTTTCCTCGTTTTCGCCTCTCGCTGGGCTTCACGTTTATTCCTCTTGTTCTCGACTTGCTTACGTTGCTGGCAATCTTTCCAGATATGCCCAGATTTCTTGCAATAATTCCACACTTTCCTCGAGGGATCGAGGTACCTTAATTTCGATGTTGGGGAACGCCGGTGCTCGGACGACCGGCAGTTTCTCGCCCTCAGTCCGTTCTCAAAATTTATCCGCGCACACTTCCAGGTGGCTTCCGCTATGTAGCCGACGCCCCGTGCGTCGATTCCCTCACACAGTTGCTCTATCATGCGCACAGTGATTTTTTCGGCCCGGGCAGCGCATGCTTTCACGCTCTCTCCCGCACCCTGCTGCAACGTAACAAGTTGGCGCTGTAGGGAGGCAGACGACTTATGTTTCCCAGAGCACGTCTCTAACCCCGTCCTTGAGCCCTGAGGCATGTCAATTATGTCGCTATGCATTTTCTGCACCACTCGGCCTTTTAGTTTACAACTCCGTACCCTGACGGTGGATCCTTGCCGCGCACTTTCTTCGTACGGCCGTCTCGCGGGATCCCCGTGGTCTAGGTTGCTCCTATGGGGTGGCTCTGTGTCCACTACCCGTGTGTCGGTTCAGTCGGTCTGGACCCGTCTTGCGTGAGGCTGGCTGCGACCTGCAGCGCTTCGCCCCTTGTCCCAGCAGTTGTCCCACGTTGTCCCGCTGTGGTCGACAACTCTGGTGTATGCTGTATACCCTTTTTATATTTTGGCGGTATATATTGTGAGAGGAATTTCCGGGTGGAGGGCAAATTCGTCGGAACCCTCCAGTACCGGTAAAAACGTCACAAAACCCCGTCCCTCGATCGGTTTATTTTTATCAATAATGGGCGCCATCCGCACACGGTGTGCGACCCGATCGGCGAAGATGTTAACAAAAGGAGAAGGTTGTGTCCGGCTAGACAAGCAGCCATGGGGGAATGGTAGAGGGGCGGTCCGGTGAATTCGAGCTGAGCTAGGCTATTGGAATTAATCAATTCAATCTACAGCATTACGAGACGCGAGCATAATATTTTATTAAACCAAAGATAATTTACTAAGATCAGCCAACACAATTAACTATCAAAAGAATGAATCTCGCTCTCTCTTTCATCCAAAACTTATAGACTACCCGGTACATTTTGTCCCTGATAAACTCCCGACGGCTACTCAGTTCACCATCGGAAGGTGGTGCCTAATGCAAAATGAACCAAACAATTCAATAATAATCTTCAATAATAAATTAATAATAATAAATAATACACAAAAGATCCCTGATTCCCTACTAAATTCCGGACGGCTAGCACACTCACACACACAAAATACACGCGGTAACAAAAGAAACGGCAAACGATCGGCGGTGTGTCTCCGCTATCGCGCGGCAAGGTCAGAAGGACACTCGCTCACGGACGAAACCCGAACGCGCGACGACGTGAGGGTCTGCCTACGCGGGAAACACACGAAATTAGGAGTTTCTGTCAATTACCGGTAATAAGTGCAGGCAAAGTTGCACTGAAAAATCTTGGCGTACCCGGAGAAGCCGGGGCGATACGGACTCTCGCCGTTCTCGCTTTTCTTTCGCCGTTTGCCCGTCGAACAGCTGCCGCCATCGACCGAAGCCTCGAATTTTATCAAACGCGAAAGAACAGCGCAGAGACCCGCACGTCTTGCCGTTAACAACTACACAGTCACACACAATGGAAACCCTCGCGATTCCCGGCCAATTCCGCAGAAAAGCTACGCACAGGCGACGCGAGCCCGTCTATTACTTGCCCGCCGCGTTTCCTATCCGACGCGTACGAACAACCGAAAAGCCTGAGACGGTGCCCGACGCCGCGACCGAGTCTTACGTTAATTCCGGCAAATATAACAACGAATGCTGAAGGCACAACTACTGCGATACTAAACGTCCAACTATTAAAATTCCAATCGGTTGCGAAAGGCTTACCGGTATCGGGAATTACAATTCCAAAAGTCGAAAAGGGAGCTCGCCAATCCCTGGTTGCTCGGGTGCGTAAAATTCCAAAGCGGTAGTCCGAGAGTGAGCTGCCCACACCGTCACGCTATACCGTTCGCGAGAGAATCCCCGGAAAATGGTTGTCGCTCATCGATCGCGATCGCGACCACCCCTCCCTTGCGCCTACTCTAATTCCCATAACCCAGCGTACCGGTAACTGGCGCCTCGCAGGGCAGCCTCGCAATTACACCTTTTCATACGGCGCGCGCGAAGATCTTTTCGAATAGCGGCCGTCAGTTAACGCATTATCGCAGATACAGCGACGAAAAGGGTTGGCGACAGCCAAATAGAAAGGTCTCTGGTTGTCGTCGATGGATACTTTTCCATCGTTGGGCGACGAGTATCGTGGTACAAGCAGAGGAAAACATCCTTTTGATGATGTGGATCGGAAGCTGCGGTTTCGACGTGCCTCCGGAAAATAATCGTACCGATCGCTCTTATCAGGCGGTACCTCGCCTTCTCGAACCAGTAGACCGTTCCTTGGTGTTCAATGAGTGCTCCATCCTCACAGTAGTTGAACATGAAAACGATTCGCTTAAATTAGTAATAATACGCCTATCCTATACTGAGCCCACGGAATAGCCCGAGAAGGTGGAACGGTGCGCCGTGAGGGCCTGTGACAGCCCGCTCTCGGACTCGCGGTTCTCACTTTTGTGACGAGGCAAAAAAAACCGCGTCACAATATATACCTCTGTCATTTAGCAGTAGCGTCCTACTTGCTCTAACAGTGCTACACGTGTTTTACGCACTCGATTCAAACTTTCATTAAGTAATGTGGGGTCACGGTTTATAACCTGCACATTACGGGATGCCTTCCAGTCTTTGACGTATTACCCTTTCGGTTCCAGGCTCCCTTACTGATTCTGTTCTTACGTCCCAATATCTGGCGACGCTCTTCGGGATCCTGCAGCGATCCCTGAAGACTTCGGTTGACTACCTTTCCGTTATCTCGCTTGGATAACGGGAAATCCACGGCGATCGGATGATCGCACCCGTGGTCCGCCCGAACACTTATTCGACCCTGGTTCGCGGAACTTTCCTTTTTATTTCGCTCTCACGTGGAGCCACAGTTTTGCCGCACTCTGCGGAGATTTTGGCGATTTGGTAATTCGTGTTTTAATTGTTTATTTCACTCTGAGCATCCCACCGCTGCCACCAATGTTATGCCGCAGAAACTCAGGTATTTAATCTGGGTTCTGTGCGCGAGCCGTTGGCTCGTAAGGTTGGGGATGTGCTCAGTAAAGGGTTGGAACCCAAGTGAAGTACAAACGTATTATTTATTTAGACAGTATTTAACAATGTTTACTTAACACTATATTTAATGTGTTTAACAATAGGTTAACATTACCAGTGATTTACAAGGGTAGCATTGTTATATCTCTTATATAACAATGTCTACCGAGAACCTTCGACTGAGGTTCGCTTTAATGTCCCATTAACGTTCTACTTGACGTTATTTTATCCCTTGATATTAATGCTCACTTAACGCTTTATTAAGTTAGCTATTAATGCTTGGTTAATTTACCTCTCGTTGCTTTATCGTTAATGCTTGATTATTCCACTGTATGGATATTGTTCTATTTATGTGGTATTTGTTGATACTTTAGTTTATTCGTTAAAGCTCTATTTATGCTTACGTCTGTCCTTTTGAATTACCAATCATAGTACAATTTGTACGCTTGATGCACCGACTGGATTACCGTCTATCGTGCGTTAATCCTTCGGGTTAAGGGTCCGATATTCGCACAACCTACTTATCGCGTTTGAGCTTCGCTCGTATGGTGTATCTGTAGTCAACCGTAAGAATCAGGAGTTCCGAAGAGACTGATGAGTGCCTGCTCTCGATCCCTTATATACGAATAAGAGAGAAGGCACGTCAGCTTAATATTGTTTAGATGTTTATGGTTTACTTTATTTCTGTAAACCATTATCTTTCCAAATCCTCGCTTCTTCGAGAACGGGATTTGGAGTATGTTTTTATTTTGACATATGTGACTCGGTAATTCTCGAGTCGATGCTCTAATTACCGAGTCGCCCGTGATGCTTAACGGCTGACTCAGGTTTTTGGTGGACCTCGTTGCAGCGACGCGCGCTCGTCGCGTGCCGCTGCATACCTCGATATTGTGCAACCGGAGTTGCTCCACTTTTCGGACACCGCTGTCCGAACTGGAATGCATACTACAATACTATAATATACGACGGTATATTATTACGACTGTTTTATAATATTATACTATTATACGAATATAGTATGATATTATATCGTTTCTCGAATATGTATAATAATGTTTAATATATTACTACATTATTATATTAATTATATTAATAATATATTAATGACGGATTAATATATTACTTAATTAATGTCGTATTACTGCCCCCTTAATGGGGTGCTACTACCCTATCCGGGGTACAACAAGTAGCGTTTAACTGTTTCGAGACGGAGCCGATTACACGAAGTGTTTCGGGTGACTTCTCGCCAAAGAATTGAAATAGATTTAAGTTTCGGAAGACTTTATAGATTTTGCTCACGCCCTACTAGATTTTCTTGATTTTCTCATTGGTGGCGGTTAAGGTCAAGTTTGGGATGACGCTAACTTCGGTAACTATTAACGCTGAATTTTGCTGGACATTGTTTTCACTTTCTCGGTGTTTTTTCATCTTGAAGACACTGCAACGAATTAGCTGCAAATATCAAGATGACCGTCGTGTAGGTGGTTCTATTGTCTCGTAGATAACCCTTGTGAAAAAAGTACGGTCGCGCCTCCCGTTGTAAACGTAAAACAATACTACCTCTTTCGGCGCGAGCTCGGCGCTGGACGCTCAGAGTTACCGTCGATACTTTCTCGCTATTTTTATGACGCTAGCAACGGGCGGTCGAACCTTTTCACGAATATACCCAAAGAGTTGAAAACGGCTCGTGCAAGCCTTCATAATCCGAAGGCTTATGAAACAGATGTATATCTCTCAGATTTATATCCGACTTCTTGCGAAGGGTGTATGGAGGTTACACGCGCATTGTAAGCAGCATCCGCATGACCCTGAAGATATCTGCACCAGACAAAATTTAATCTTTAGCACGCCATAACTTCCGTATTTTTCATCGTATAGACTTTTCTTTGGGCTCGTTTTCTTTGTTATGAAATTCTCTAAGTGTGCATTTTTTTCTTTTTTTTTTTTTTTGAGGCAGGGCATTGAAAACAAATCTTTAGCACGCCGTATCTCCCGTATTTTTCATCGTACAGACTTTTCTCTGGGCTCATTTTCTTCGTTATAACATTCTCTAAATGTGCATTTTTTTCTTTTTTTTTTTTTTTTTGAGGCCGGGCATTGAAAACAAATCTTTAGCACGCCGTAACTCCCGTATTTTTCATCGTACAGACTTTTCTCTGGGCTCATTTTCTTCGTTATAACATTCTCTAAATGTGCATTTTTTCTAGATTTTTTTTTTTCGATGCAGGGCATTGAAAATCAGACAAAATTTCATCTTTAGCACGCCATAACTTCCGTATTTTTCATCGTACAGACTTTTCTCTGGGCTCATTTTCTTCGTTATAACATTCTCTAAATGTGTATTTTTTTCTAGATTTTTTTTCTCGATGCAGGGCATTGAGAACAAATTTTTGATACCATTTTTTATACAAAATAATTTTTAAAGCAACAAACGGTATTAGCCAGTTCGAATGCACATATTTGCACTCTTACCCAGAGCACAGAACGTTAAGATACGGTAAGATAACCACAAGTAATATATTGCCCTTACCCCCCCCCCGGTAGAGTCGCGCGTTTAGCCGCGAGTATTGGTGGACAGTTCGCGACAAGCGAATCAGTCCCTGGCCGCTATATAACCTCTACCGGTCCGATCTTCTAGATTCCTTATCCTGTCTCGTCCTATCTCCTGATACTGAACCACCTCTGAGGTGAGCCTGCGAGAATAAAGAGTCTCTGCCGATTCTGTCGGCATCGAGCACTCTACCAGAATCCCTCGCAAGATTCATTCGCAAGATGTGAGCCTGCTAAGATAAATAGTTTCTGCCGGTTTTGTCGGCATCGAGCCTTCAACGTCGGCTTGATCTTTGATCCCCGAATTGCAAGACTGGGGAAATCAATAATATCCCTTCCCCACACAATATCGAGCCGGCCCAGTACACAAACTCTTTACCTTCCACTCGGAAGAAGAAGATCTAAAAAATCGTGAGTTCGATATTTTACTGGCCCGGAATATAAAAACGTTTCAATATGCTGACAAATGCTGCATGTATTTTTCAAAATTGTTTATTTGATTAATTTGTTTATTTACTTATTTATATATTAATATTACGTACTGGGGGTTTTCACTTTAAGACGGCATGAAACACTTAGTCAGTAATAAACACCGTAATTATTTTTTTTAACCATGCTGACCTGGGATAGTGAAAGACGAATTCTTGCATGAAGCTTAATTAATCTTCAGTATTGACAATTTTTTACTCCCGTCTGCCCGAGGTGGCGGATTGCAGTTTCACTACAATCCGCCACCTCGGCGACTTTTCGTAAGTGCCGATAAACGTCGGAACGGCAAAAAATTACTTAACAGATTTTGGTATACTAAAACTGTATAGCCTGATCTATGTTTGTGACAATACATTTGTGAGCGGAGGTAATACACCAAAATTGGAGAAATCCCGTTGTCCATTTCAACTGTCTTCTTACTTTCTTCCATAATAACAAAAATATTTGTTTTTGTAATTAATCGAAGTGTTGGAAACTAGAAACTGTCAGCTTGACATTGGTTTCAGTTATTTTCACAAAAAATTTATTCGTGACGAATTAATAACTGTTGGAATCTGGGGATGCTCTTAACCGTCCGAGCAATTATATCGTTACCTTTCTATCCGTGGGAACTTTTCGCTTTCCACTGGTAGGCTGAAGAGAGTGACGGCAGAATTAGTCACATCGGCCCGACCGTTATGGGTCGGGCCGATGTGACTAATTTTAGCATTATCAGATTTTAGCATTATCAGAATTTAGCATTATCTATGTGACTAATCAGCATTATGTGCCGACGACTTGGCACATAATGCGCTTCACCCGAATGAGTGCTCAAAAATTGGTACACTCACGGGTGTAGTCAATTTTACACTCTTTACTTACTTCCTCTGGTTCTTTCCCACCTCGAACGAAACCACACAAGGTTTCGGTCTATCGGCGGTTTGGATGAAATGGGCCTTCAGGAGTACACGTTTAACTCTTGGGATGCCCCTGTTGACGAGAAATTATGAGTTGGAAGGAGGTAAGAGTCGCTCTCTCATCGTCGGCTATTGTACGGAGTAAAGAAGAGCCTTATAGATAACTTAATATCCGACATGTGACGTGAAATTAATTTTTTTGTTATGTTTGTAGTTCTCTATAGTTTGGCTTTAGTCATTGTGAGAGTAAGAGAGAAGGGTAAATGAATAAAAACCTTGTCTTTTATTTGAATAGAGTATTAGCGAATCATTTTATTCATATGAAATATATTAATACACGTCTTAGTACGGGTCTCGTAACGAACTGTCGCGTTTTGGCTGTCGCTCTTGCTTCGTGTAACGCTCGACACCGTGCTTGCGCGCTTCGCTGTTACCTAAGCTCTAGACAATAAGTACTTATTTATATATTACCCTTTTCTTTTATATTTTTATATTTTTTATGTAGTTTATATAGTTTTTATATAGTTATATTATTATATAGTACCCTTTTCACGCGTTTCAAATTGGACATTCACATAACCTTTTATCGTTGGCTATCGTGCGAAGTAAGGAGCCGATAATTATCTTTCAATCTAACACGTTAAACTATTATTTTATTTCTACTATATATTACTATGGATTTTTAATTTTTTTGTAACTAGATTTTTTAAATATTTGTACTTTCTTCTATAATTAGCCGATAATTATCTTCCAAACTGACACGATAAAAGAAAAAAAGATGAATGTCTATTGCTATTGAATTTTTTATCTTTATTTTGTTCACAATAAATACAAATTTCAAACGTTCTTGGAAACAAAAATCCCGTACAGTCACGAGATCTGCTCGGTGCGGATCGATAACAAGTAGTGAACTTCTGATGAGCTTGTTGGCTTGGGTGAAATTAAGGGACGTGTCGATGGGACAATGAACTGTAGAGTTTTTCCCTTTCGGTTGTGGAAGGAGAGGAAGGAAGTCGAATAATAAATATTGTCCGATGTATGGCGATGAAAAATAATAAATGTGTATCTTTATTCAGGTAAGTATTTTTATTTTATTTAGTAATTCCTCTCGGTATGGCTCCTCGCCTTTTACCTCAACCCCACCCAGATTGCGTCCGCAGCCGACTTACCCCCTGACTGTATCGCATTCGCCGAGGGCCCAGGGAAACTACGGAAAACCTGTGCCGATACAGCCGGTGCCTTCCTAAGTCCTCCAATCGCAATGCGAGTAAACTCAAGCACGGCCACCAGAGGCGCTTAGAGCGACACCTCCTCTCAGTGATGCGCCGTCGATATCCTGCTCGGGAGTCACACCAAAGCCGAACACCGACCGTCTCATCACTGAGAGGTGTTTGGGCACATATTGATTTTTTTCAACGGGTTGTTTCTTTTTCATAACACATTAGATAGGTACATTACACAGGTATATTACACAGGTATATTACACAGGTATATTACACAGGTATATTACACAGGTATATTACACAGGTATATTACACAGGTTATATCACAAAAATCAGAAATATCACAGGTTATATCACACGTTATATCATAAAAATCAGAATACAATTTAACAGATTATAAACTCTTATACAAATGTGTGTTTTAAAATTAAAAGAAAATAGTTATAACTATAAAAACAAAAAGTACCCATATTCCCTCGAAATTGCTGAGCCCGAATTATTTGTAGTACAGAAGGATTGATTTTGCCTGTTCATTAAAAACACTAAATGAAATGCCACATTTTTTTATGTTGTTTTCCGTGAAATTCCGCTACGTATGTTACGACGATGTTAGCCAGTGGGAGCAAAGATCGCAGTTGTAAACATAGAATGGATCACGTACCGCGGTGAGAGACTTGTTTAGATGAGTCAGACAGGACCAGTGCGTCCACTTTTTGCACGTAGAGCATTCTATCCATGTCGTGTTTCTCCGCGTTTCAACTTGACCGCAATTAAGGCAGTGTTTAGAGGTATTCAATGATTTGGACACGTAGTCCCTTTGTAAGTTTTCTCGCAGGGCTTTCGGGTCGACGTCTGCGATGTGACTAATGTTACCGCCCAAAATCTCGCGAATGTAATGGATAACGTAGATACCGCAATTATAGCCGTCGTTCTGGTGAGGATATACACACCGTTTGAGTATCCAATTGATACGCGAGTTTGTGAAAACCCTTTTGTAGCACTTGTCAAAGACTTCTGAATAACGCTCGGCTGCATTGGGCTCGCGACCGGGGCTTGGGTCAAAATAGTATATACTCTTCTTCTTAACATCGGCGTAAAAGAGGACCCAATGATTTTTGAATGGAATTGAATGGAATGAAGATTCTCGATTTGCCTGTCCACTCTGTTTCTAAACAATCAAAAAATTCGGTGGTAGTATTTTCGAACTCGCCCTCCATAATTATGGATCCTACTTCCGCTTTGACGTACACAATATCAGACCATTGTGGAGACTCCACAATGTATATATTCGCGCAGTAATCGATTGTGAAGTTTGAGAGCCAACGCTGACCGAAAAGATTGACATAGTCTTCACCGTACAGATAAACGAACCTATTGTCTTCGGTAATATCCTTCGTAAACGCTACGAAATAAATTCGAGGTGCTTTTGGCGCGTAATAATACCCCCGATTTCTTATGGTGTCGTTATCGTTTCGTTGCAAGTTTGTCGATTGACTACTTGTTTCCGTGATTAGCTTCTGTATTTTTTCCCGTCTTCGTAGGAACACTTTTTTTTCTTCAACGGGACCTTCGAACTTCGCCAATATTCTTCCGACGCGTCATCGTCGGGTTCATTTTCTCGTGCCCTTTTTCTCCGAAAATTCACGATCGGTTTCGGGAGACGAATTTCCTTATACGATGCTACAGTTTTCTCGTATATCGTATCGATGAATCGTCCAGCCTTAACGGCCATGTTCTTCTCACACGTCGAGTTCTTGGTTGTTTTAAAATAATTTTCGACTGAGCTATTCGTGAAGTGACTCTTCCCGGTTTTTAATAAAACAGTCCACAGTGGAGCCATTGGTATTAACTCTGAGATAAAATAGTCAGCGAAGATTTCAGATCTCAAGTTGTTGTCACCTGCATATTCATCAATTTCATTTGCCATTTGTTTCGTCTTCTCGAAAATCGGAAGTATTCTCGTGTAAAATGGACTCGACTTATATACCGATGTGGTAGGCTCTTCGATTTCGTCTCCGTCAGTGAAACTCGCGTCATTTATCTCGTCTTTGTCACGCGTATATTCTGGAGATGCAAGTTTCCGTAGAGCACCCGAGAATTCGGGTCCTTGGCGAGGAAACAGCAAAATTTGCAAACACGATTCGACTCTTTCGACGAACACTACCATGTCAGAAGTATGAACCAAAGCAGCCATTGCTTCTAATATAACCACTTTGGCAGTTTCATCGATTTTCTTCGTCTCAGCAAAACGCGAAATCATTTTCATGAAATGGGCATAGCATGTATGTAATGGTACCATGTTGTCGGGAAACGAATGGCCCAAGCATATAGCGTTGTACGACACGATGAGGTACTGGTTCACGGTACACTTATTCCAAGTGCCCATAATAGCGTTCATGCTCGCCCATGACCAATCTGTAATAACAGCTTTGAAGAATGGTACTTTAAGCCCGTTTTCGACCCACAGATTCTGGAAAAATGCGAGGCAGCCGCTAATGGAGGAGGTACTCTGATTGTTCGTGATCATTTCGAGCACAGGAAAGATTTTTTTTTTTTTAATTGACGACGCCGGCGTAAAAATAAATTCTTTTCGACGTGTCATACGGCTTCCTGACGACTGAACCGGTCGAATCAAAGTAGAGTATCAAATTATGATGATTTTTAAGAAACTCTACTTGTTTGACAATTCCAAGATAAATCGTGAACGGCGTGGAGAACTTGCGAATGTAAGGGTGATCATGATTTGCGCGTACAACTTTCCGTATAATATCTACCGTGTCATCCGCATCGCAATCATTTTTACCTAATGCCTCGGATCTTGCTTGTTGCAGCACTTCAAGTGAATAGCAGGATTCATAGTTTCCTTCCTCGATAGCTAATTTTTCGTCTAATTCGTTCACTTGCTTTGCATGAATAACGCTGGGCATTACGTGAAGCAATTCGCGTTGTAACTGCTCTCGTTTAGCACCGCGCAGTTGATACGCTAGGGGTAGCGTATGCTGCGATTTTGAGCCCGCGCAACTCACTTCTATTTTCGTATTCGAACGAATAACTTTTCCCTGCAACTTGAACTTTAGATCGCATTCAGGTTGCCTACACGAAGCATAGTCCCAAAACTTCTGAGCTCCTTTGGCACATTTAAATCCTTCGAAGCGTAGTATACACGTGATTTTGAGTTCAGTTGGAAAAACCTTGCGAAGATACGCATGGCACAAATCCGACGAGAATTCCTGATTCTTGATCATTATCGTACTCGACAAAACTTGTACAGAACCAACAGGATGGTAGTCAGCTTTTCCCGGTTTGGGATTGGTTTTATCGCCGGGCGGTTCTTTCAAACCGTCATCTGATTTACCTGCCGGTTCCGGTGTCATGGACAAGCTTTTCATTCTAATCAAAAGCCGTTCCGGTTCACATTCCGGTGTAAGGGTTGCCGGATAAAGAAACCGGAGGTTTCTTTAAGATGCGTTTTTTAAATATTTTCAGCGAATCCATTGTGGTTGTGGATCCAGTGAAAAAATAGATTGGTACGGAATCTGGTAACCGCAGCTTTTCGTACTCCTAAGTGTTTGCATATTTTCAGCAATAACGGCCTAGATATAGGTCCGTTAGAGAGCTCTTCAATATTTTGAGTACAATGCACAATGGCATCGGAAACAACATCACTGTGGAAAGACATTTTATCCGTACTTAAAAGTATCTAAATGAACAATTAAGCATGCCTGTCGACAATAATGTGAGATAGCCAAAAACTAACAGAGAAACCGATCGTACGATATATATACGTTATGCATTTGTTTCGTTCATTTCATCTCTGCGTGTAAATAGACGTTGCTAACGGCATTCAATGATAATTAGGCTATTAAGCGGATTATCGAAAAATCCCTATTATTTACTCGTTTCTGTGATAGTAGAATTATCGATGCGCTAACTATCTCATAGGTGTGAATAATGATGACGCTATAAGTGGGTGTCCGTATTGCTGTATACGTGAAATAAAAACTGCAGCCGTCGGTTGAATCCCGAATGCGTACTCAACAGCTTTCCAAACTGATCAATATAGTCATTAAGCCATTGTCGGCTCTCGATAATACGTCCTTGAAAAAAATTTTCACACCTTTTGACATTGATTAAACTTTATTGATTTATTTAAATAGCTTGTCTTGTATATTGTAGCTAATGCTTAAACTCTGTAGCTAGTCAAGCGCTTAGAGCAGCTTGTACGGCGCTTAGAGCAGCCGTTAGTGCAGAGCGTAGGGTAGCCCTGCGTATAGCGCTTAAAGCGCCGAACAAGCTAATAAAATATACGATAAAAATCGTAGAATAGAAGAAGAAAGGAAAAGAAAGAATAGAAGAAGAAAGGAAAAAAAAAGAATAGACGAAGAAAGGAAAAAGTAAGCGCGGCTTACTAGTGGCTTACTAGGCCTCACGAATAATGGAGATCTGTAAAGGAAAAAAAAATTACCGTAAGAAACCGATCTTACAGGCTTTAAAAGCTCTAAAATAAAGTACTGTGTGGATTACGCGACGTGAGCATCGGGATAACAATTTGTAGCCCAAACGCTTCGGAGTGATTAATACCCCGAGCACGGGAAACAATACGCAAACAACGCAATAGCGGAGAGTGAGGCACAATGTCTCATTTGGTAAATGTATTCTAATTGTACATTTTTCAATTTGGAATGTTATGTAAGATTGTTTTTCAGGATGTAGCGGATATGGACGGATTTTATTTTAGGATCCACGTTTTAGGAAGACTCGGTAACGGGAAATTATATATTGTTTTAGATCAGATCAACTTTATTTTTAGTCTCTTTAATATCGATAACGTTCTCACGTTGAACAGTCTCACTTGGTACAATTTTAATATAAATCTTATTATTTTACAATGTGTTCGCGAAATGGCGGCACCGACCGACCACGAGGCTTCTACCTCACACACATGCTCCACGTACACGCTCTACGGTTCACCTCTCTCTTGCTCTCTCAGAGCCACACTGCCCGTTATCGCGGAAGTCTCCTACTCCGTTATCGCGATCACTCGCTCGCGTCTGCGCGGAAAGCGCACTCGCCCGCAAGGCTACCAACTATGTATCTTTTGACGCTTACAGTTACATATTATTATATGTGCAAAGTGATTTGCATATGCCTTCCTCATTTATTACAATTTTACGCATAGCTTCTCTATAAGAAAGTTGGTTGATTGATGTTGACTTCCTTAAAGAGAAAACTATGCTCAAAATTGTAATATATGAGGAAGCCGTGTGCAAATTACTTTGCACCTTTTTTGTAACATAACAAATTTCTATATCTCTTAAAATGAACCTCGTCAAAATGTACTTCAAAATTTATTGTAGGAAATCGCAAACTGAAATTTGCACATTTCGTCGTCTTGAAACAATTTTTCGTCTATTCGTCACCGCTGATTACAAAACTGTAACACATTTTACTCTTAGCGTGATATTTGATCCAGAAACTCGTGTCGACGTAAAAAAGAAAAAAAATTCAAAAAATGAAAATTTTTAAAAATCCCATAAAACATAAACGGTTAGATCAATTTTCGCCAAATTTAATGTCAAAGATAGTACATTGTTAGTCCATTCCAGAGCTTGGCAGTACTTAAAGTATCAAAGTACTTTTATAAAGTACTGAGATCAAAGTACTTGTATTACTTTCTTCCCAAGCACGTTTGGATCAATGTTCTAATTTTGAATGTTAAATATAAAAAGGCGCAAAGTAATTTGCACAAGACTTCCTCGTTGTTTACAATTTTACGCATAGCTTCTATCAGAAAGTTCGTTGATCGATTTTGGCTTCCTTAAAGTGGAAGCTATGCTCACAATTATAATATACGAGGACACTACGTGCAAATTACTTTGCACCTTTATTCGTAACATAAAACATGTCTATATCTCATAAAATCGAAAACGTCAAAACTTAACGTGAAATTTATTGTAAGAATTCGCTAATTGAAATTTGCAGATTTCGTCCCCTTGAGGCAATTTTTCATCCATTCTTCACCGTTCATTATAAAACTATAACTCATTTTACCCATAGCATATTTGATTAAGAAAGTCGTCGAAGTAAAAAACAAATTTTCAAAAAATTAATAATGATCAAAATTCGACAAAATTTAAACGGTTATATCAATTTTCGTCGAAGTTAATACCAAAGATTGTATTGTATTAGTCCATTCCCATATGAAATTTAACCTCGGCAGATCCATGTTTACTCGAATTAAATCGTTTAAAAAATAATCTGAATCTTATAAAATCTGACCGCTTCGATTTCAACCACATTCAATGCCAAAAGTCTTTGATCAAAATATCATATTGGTATGTAGTTTTAGGACGATAGCTCAACATTTTCGCCAGAGATACCTCGGACATAAAAAAAAAATTCAAATCCCGTAAAATCTTCAAGTCGGTCTCAAACTTCATAAAATTTGCATTTAATGAAGAGAAGTGATCACTCTACTAGTGTACCAAATTTCAACTGGCTATCTCGAACCGTTTCCAAATTACAGTCGTTTCAAGCGGTGCTTTAAGTCTCATATACACGCAAACAAACACACATACACATACATCCGGACGCCAGGTAAATATTACATTTTTTCGACGTTTCAGATTATTTTAAGTACTCTGACAGTAAAATGTCGGAATTTTTTTTTTCGAAAACAATTTCATCATGCGTTCATAAAACTCACTTTTAGCTGCACCTCGCACCTAATGTTACAACTTGTTCAGTATTTATTTCCTCTGTCTTGTTTCGCATTCGACACACATCCAAACGCGATTACGAATCAAATCGCGATAAAGAAGAAAAAGTACTTTGTACTTGGTATTTTATAAAAGTACTTTAAATACTGAAATTACTTTGTACTTAAAGTACTTGCGCTACTTAGTACTTTAAGGTAGCTCCAGCGAGTGGTGTTCATTTCGAGTAAATTCTAGAAATTCGGGCAAGAATTGCAAACACTTCCCGATGTTATAAAAATCTGAAAAAATTCATACTTACTATAGGCACTGAAAAGACTAATTTTGCATAATAATAATTTCAAAATGTTATTAACAAATTGTTGAAAAAAAAATTGTTCATCAAAATATGCGGTAACTCAACTTTTTTTTTATGAAAATGATTCGTTCATTTTTCGAAATACGTATGAATTTTTTCAGATTTTCATAACATCGGGAAGTGTTTGCAATTCCTGCCCGAATTTCTCGAATTTAGACGAAATGAACACCACTCGCTGGAGCTTAAGTACTTTCCGGTACTTTGCCCAGCTCTGGTCCATTCCCGTGTAAAATTTAAGCTCGATACCTCCATGTTTACTCCAATTAGACCAATTTGCGTAAATATCAAATGTCATTTGCAAAAATATCACTTTTCCTCCCGCTAAATTACTTCTCCTCCCGCTCGTCAAGATTCGGCCATTTTCCATCCCCATTGCAGGCATAGAAATATGGCCACTTTTTAAGCACAGTCAGGAAAAAAAGCATATGCCATTCGGGAAGAAGTACTTTTTCAGAAAAGATGCACTTTCCTCCATTGTAGGATAATATACTATTCTGTTCAATATATCTGACAGAATTCCAGCTCTGTTATAGTACATTACGATACGAGTTCAGAAAACGTTTTTCGCACGAGTATCGAACAAAATTTTATTTCACAAGGTGTGAAAATGGGGGTTTTCGCAAAAAAACCGCCATTTTCCCACCGAGTGATATCATTGCTTTTCATTGAACAGAAATTCAATTTTAAATGAAAATTACTCACGAAAATCTTCCCAATAACGTCAAATTTAATGTTAGTTGGTTTTGGCGTCAATTTCGGTCCCAACTGCAAATTTCTTGCTCTTCGATTTTAGCCGATGAATCGAATGTCAACGATGATCACCAAACACATCACCACACTAACACGTACGTCGTAATCACTGTAAATCACTACGTGATTAACAAATAAACGAATGAAGTAGGATTTAAAAAATGTCGCAGCGGCCTCGTCGCACAAAAATCACTTCTTCCTTTGACGTCGCTAGGCTTTATGCCGGTAGACCACCAAGAAATCGTGACACACAGCAATATCAACCGGTACCGATGGCTCGTTAAGGGGAAGTGAAAGTCACGTGACGGGGCCATGAGTGTGGGAGAGATAGTTGCAATTTTCAAATTAAATTTATTCAATGGTGCTAATTTTTTTGAGAAAAAAAAAATGAATTCGGGCCAGATGCGAAATTACCGTGTACATTCGCCTCGAATTTGTTTTTTCCTGAAAAAAATTAGCACCCTTGAGAAAAGTTCATTACATTTTTCATTACCGACCGCGATATTTCATTTCCCCTTACGGTCATGTGAAAGATGTACCACGTGACATATGATTGCGAGAGAGATAGATGCATTTTTCGAATCAATGCCATTTAAAACCGGTTCACGTTTTGGATAAAACGGAAGCATTACTGGACGCGGTATTAAATTGTACATCCGCTAATGCTTTGCTTTTTCCCGAAAAGTCTACGGTCTCTGAGACGCAGTCATTACAGATTTTGGTTACCGACCGAGTGGTTTCACATGTTCATAAAGCGAGGAAAAAAAAATTCAATGCATTTCGGATAATAAGATGTGAACATGAGGGTTTTAGGCACACGAGAAGTGTGCATAAACCTGTCAATTTAGCACCGGGTGAAACAATAGGTATATCACCAATAACAGATGGCGCAACAGTCGCGGCAAATTTATCATCACTTCGGCTTCAACAGTCGCGGAATCAAAACGAGTAAGTAACAATTTGTTTTTCTTTGTTGAACATTAATAATTGATGCTTCGGCATCAACAATAATAATAATAACAATAATAATAATAATAATAAGGGCATTGAAAGGTGTTATTGACGATTGTGATAATGCCGCACGAGCCTAAGGCGAGTGCGGCATTCACCTGAGTCAAAATTCCATTTTCAATGCCCACCCAATTTTTTCTAACAAATTTAAAAAAAAATCATATTTTATTTTATTCTGTGCAAAAAATCGGTGCCTGAACCCCCATTTTCACGCCTCGTGAAATAAAATTTTGTAAGATACTCGTGAGAAAAACGTTTTCTAAACTTGTGTGATTTCAACACTCGCCATCGGCTTGTGCAGCAAACTCACACTCGTCAGAAAAAGTTTCTTTGCACTCGTATCATAATGTACTATTTCGTTTTTGAAAAGAGTGCGCAAAAACGCACTTGTCCGCACTAGTGTGGGAAAAAAACAATATTGCGTTAGTACGCACGCACAGTATTTTTCCTGCACACAATGCGAAAAAGTGCTTTCCTGCGCCCACTTCACAGGAACGAAAAGCAAGATTTTACATGCATGCGTTAGGAATTAGTACATTTCGATACGATTGCAAAAAACTTTGTCTGACGAGTGTGAGTTTGTAGCACGAGTCGTAGGCAAGTGTAGCGAGTGCAATCACACGAGTTCAAAAAACATTTTTGTACGAGTATCGAACAAAATTTTATTTTACAAGGCGTGAAAATGGGGAGTGCGCAGAAACCACCATTTTCCCACCGAGTGAAATAAAGTAATAATAAATATTAATAAATTATTTTTTTCAGACAATGGACGGCAAAGATCCGAAGATGGAGACCAGTGATGGAAATGGAACCGGCGATGATGCTGCCCTGCCAGTTCCCTTGCAGGATCCACCGACGGGTGCATCCTCTAAGAAGGAGGGACCAGTGGCAGACGCACCTGCCACCGATCACGAGGAACGAAAGAGAACTTGTAAGTAAACATTTAATTTCAATAAAATATGTAGCCTTCAAGCATGTTGACAATCGGTGGATACACCAAAATATCGAATAATAACATGGAATATTTTTTCCATTTATGTTTCGCCCTCAATCTCGATTGGACAGTTATTTTGCTTAAAAGTCAAGCATGACGTTGAAAAAAAGTAGAAAATTTAAATTTTCATATCGCTTCCGCATAAAATCCCTTTATGCACAAAGCTTACTCGATGAGGAAGTTAAAAAACAGAAAATGCTTTCTCACAGAATAAGTTGTTGCGAATAAAGGGATTATAAGAAAGCGATATAATAATTTAAATGCTCAACTTTTTTTATTGCTAACACACTGAGGATAAATTTTCTCTCACTCGTAACAGCTTTGATGAGTGAAAAAAAATTTAACATTGCCTCATTGTTAAATTTTTTTCACTCGTCAAACCTGTTACGAGTGAGAGAAAATTTATCCTTAGTGTGTTAGCGATAAAAAAGTTGAACATTTAAATTATTATATCGCTTTCTTATATCCCTTTATTCGCAACGACTTATTCTGTGAGAAAGCATTTTCTGTTTTTTAACTTCCTCATGGAGGAAACTGTGAATCAAGGGATTTTATGAGGAAACGATGTGAAAATCTAAATTTTCTCCTTTTTTCAACGTCATGCTTGACTTTTAAGTAAAATGGCTATCCAATTGAGATTCAGGGTAAAAAAAAACATGGAAAGAATATGCCATGCTATTATTCGATGTTTTGGAACATTCTTGGTTTCCTTAAAACTTAAAAAAATGTTTGCACAAAAATAAAACTATCAGGAAGCAAAATATTTAATTAAATATTAAGTATTAAATTTCTGTAAAGTTTAATGATAATAATAATAATGTATGTCAACATGTTCATTTAATTCATTTTTTTTCTTCATATTTCAGATCGAGGCACTCGCTCGGGGCGGCGGGTGCAAGTGCAGAAATGCATTCGCCTTATGGCGTCGCTAATTAGGCACACGGCCCATGAAGAGGTGGCCGCGCAGCTCGAGGCCCGGAGCTCGCGAGGCGGCAGGGGTGGCCGCGGTAGGGGTAGCCGCGGTTGGGGCGACCGCGGCAGAGGCGACCGCGGTAGGGGCTATCGCGGTGGGGGCTATCGCGGTGGGAGACAGCGCAACGGTGGCAATGGCAGTCTGGCCAGGCAGCAAACCTCATAAGGTAAAAAAAAAAATTAATATTAGTGTTTCAAAAAAATGATTTTCTTTTAAATTTTCCTCCCACCTTTTTAAAGTGCAGATTTCGATCTGAAATTAAACCTCGCGAAAGGGGCGGTATGTAGAAAAAATCCTAACAGGTGCCACATTCGACGTTTTACCCAAAAAATTCGGCACCTCGCAAACTTAATTGTCAGCGACCGCCTTTCGTAGGATTTTTTATCGATAAAAATATATAATTCTACGGGGTGGGAGCTTAACTTTTTGTAATTTTTTGTCCTGAACACAAAAGACTGATTTGTAAATTCGTATATAGAAAATTCTAAAAATGTCCAGTAGGGTGACTGTTGAAAAAAATTCTTTCCACCCTCCAAAAGTAGAGATTTTAATCTAAAATAAAATCATAAGCGATTCCGCATTCGTCGTTTATATCCAAAACGAAAGAAGTTGTCCAATTGTTTTGTGGTACAAACGTTCAATGCAGCACCTCTTCGGATTTTTTTCTTGGGCCCGTCTTTCGCGAGGTTCAATTTGCGATTGAAATCTATATTTATGGAGGATGGAAAGAATTTTTTTCAACAAATTCATACTACGGGACATTTTCAGACTTTCGTATATCGAAATTATAAAAAAAAAAATTAAAGAATATGTATTTTGGGTTCAATACAAAAAATGAAAAAAAGTTAATCTCCCACCCCGCAGAAGTATGTATTTCGATCTAAAAAAACATCTCGCGAAACGCGGTCTTGACAATTGCGTTTAAAAGGTGCCGCATTTTTTGGATACAAACGTCAAATGCGGCACCTCTTAGAATTTTTTGCTAGGGATCGCCTTTCGTGAGGGTCATTTTGTGTTCGAAATCTATATTTTAAAAGGGTGGGAGGAAAATTAAAAAAACTAATGTCCTTTTTGTGAAACACCCTGGGATATATATTTGGTTTTTTCAAATTAGATATTTTTGTCTGTATTAAGAAATTAATAAATTATGTTTTATTGTTGCAGGTCCAGAGGGGAAAAAAATATATATATATTTTTTTTAAATTGTATTTTCTCATAAAAATTGTATTTCCTCGTAAAAATAAAAACGAATATATTTGAAAGTGTCGTTGAAATTTTATTATACGCAATCGTTATAGGTATATTATGCCACAAGGGAGGAAATTGCATTTTTTCACCGAGTGTGAAGTTTGATTGAAGAAATTCACACGAGGTGAAAATCCACTTCCTCCCTTTTCGCATACGATATTTTTTCCCCGATTTCGTTGAAATCACAACATTTCTTGCGTCGCAAAATCGTCATCTTCGCCAATGACCGTTACTCCCCCAGGAGTAATAGAGCTTCCAGCGGGAGTAATGAAATTGTACCGCGCATGCGCACATGTTAATAATGATCATCGGCCAATAATAGCTTATTTTCCACCCGTATTGCACGCAAGGAATGTGGTTATTTTAGCGCAGTCGGGAAAAATAGTATATTCTGCCATAAGGGAGGAAAGTGCGTTTTTTCACCGAGTGTGAAGTTTGATGCCCGAGCGAAGCGAGGGCAGAAATTCACACGAGGTGAAAATGCACTTCCTCCCTTGTGGCATACGATATTTTTTTCCGATTTCGTTAAAATAACCACATTTCTTGCGTCGCAAAATCGTCATCTTCGCCAATGACCATTACTCCCCCAGCAGTAATAGAGCTTCCAGCGGGAGTAATGAGCCCTATTACTCCCTAGGGAGTAATGAAATTGTACCGCGCATGCGCACATGTTAATAATTATCATCGGTCAATAATAGGCTATTTTCCGCCCGTATTGTACGCAAGGAATGTAGTTATTTTAGCGCAGTTGGGAAAAATAGTATATTATGCCACAAGGGAGGAAAGTGCGTCTTTTCACCGAGTGTGAAGTTTGATGCCCGAGCGAAGCGAGGGCAGAAATTCACACGAGGTGAAAAGGCACTTTCTCCCTTGTGCCATACGATATTTTTTTTCCGACTTCGTTAAAATAACCACATTTCTTGCGTCACAAAATCGTCATATTCGCCAATGACTATTTTTGCCCCGGGAGTAATAGAGCTTGCAGAGGGAGTGATGAGCCCTATTACTCCCTAGGGAGTAATGAAATTTTACTACGCATGCGCACAGGTTAATAATGATCATCGGCCAATAATAGGCCATTTTCCGCCCGTGTTGCACGCAAGAAATGTGGTTATTTTAGCGCAGTCGGGAAAAAAAACTTTTTCATCACTCGGTGCGGAAATTGCCACTTTTCCGCCCGCTTCGCGTGCGTAAAACCGCCATTTTCGCACCTTGTGATGAACAATTTCTTACATCCCTCGTGCGAAACACTTTTTATAACTCGCCTTCGGCTCGTGTTGCAAAAACGTTTTTCACATTCAGAAAACGTTTTTCGCATGAGTATCAATGCCCTGCATCGAAAAAAATATAAAAAAATCTAGAAAAAATGCACATTTAGAGAATGTTATAACGAAGAAAATGTGCCCAGAGAAAAGTCTCAGGCATCAGCTTGAAAATTAAATGCGGGACACAGCACGAGACACAGTCCACCGTTCAGCCGATCGCAAGTGCGAAAGGCGCACAGTGCAAATCCGGATATGGCGAAGACACAGTTGCGCCACCTCACAACGACGGCATAACGAAAAAGCAGCATCTGAGCGCGGGACACCAATCGGAGATTTAGTCGAAAGGAAGTGTGATCGCAGCGCCGTGTCCGGCAGCATGACAGCGTCTAAAGGTCCTTCACGGTCAGCTACATCCGTAGTCAGTGTAAGCAAATAATATGATGAGTTCAACAGTGATGTTGAACTTTAAAATTAATGTATTGCAGATCTAATTAACCAGTCTACATTTGTCTGTGACGAAATGAATATTAAATCAATATTACCAAATTTTGTTTCGTCAAAACAAGGTTTGGTTATAACAAATTAATTTTTATCAAACGTTGCCGATCGGGTCGCACTTGGCGTGCAGCTGGCGCGCATATAAAATAAAAACCGATCGAGGGACAGGCCTTTGTGGCGAATGTTACCGGTAGAAATAGATAAATTGGAAATTTTAGTCACAACACAACCAAATCCTTACTTAGTGTACGCATATCGTTATTACTGACGAATGAAAACCAGAGATGATAAAAAATAAAGCGATATACGTACCTTGTACCAATATGCATACACGTTCGCACAGTTGAAAAAAATGTTGCCCCACTATTGTAGTAGGCTATGAGATCTTCATTTGATGGGAGATAAAGGAGCGACGATAAGCCAAGACAGTCAGTCCTGTTCCGACCATCGAAGAAGAGACACGTTTTGAACTGTAATGCGAATAAATGTGTTTTTCAACGGATATATTGTACCCAATCCATTGTAAAACGGCCTACACTATTATTTGCACTCATAGCATCGATGTTGTTACCGAAAACGGAAAAAGGTACATCTTTATAATAATCCAGCTCGAGTATTATCGACCGATACATATTAAATTAATTATAATACTGTGTTTGAACAGAACTATATTTAGTAACAAGGATTAACTTATTCAGTTCAATAGAGCTTGTAATATTTTGTGCTTGCTCGAAATAAGTAAATTGAGCCCAGCAGTAAGTTTATTTTGACTAAAACATTTGACCAAACAAATGAAGCAAATAGTTCATTATTCAAAATACTTATAAGAAAACGGACGCGAATTAACTGACCATTTCGATCAAATGAACAAATATTTAGTAGCTTGGACCAATTACCGGATTTTCATTAATCGAGTAATCCAATAACTTGAACTAAATAATTTTCTTTCAATTTACTAATTGAATTGTACATATAACCACAATTTATTTTGAATATAACAATAAATATGGTTGAAAAATGTCGTTCGGAAATTTTGTTCTTTCAGTATGATAAAAAAGTATTCAGTCCAAATTAAAAACTATTGAGTTGAATGAACCTTAATTTAATTGACCTGACATATTATATGGTCAACTTGTAATTGCTATGCTGACGAAATTATTTTGTTGTTTCAACTAAACTGTATTTATCAAATTAACTAAGTTGCAGTTCATTGGAGCTAATTTGGTTTAGCAGAAACCAATTCGCCTTAACCAAATATCTGTGGTTGGTATTACCAATCCTTTTTCTGAGTGCATCGAACGATGCTCATCGAAAGTAGGCTCGTTGGACAGCTTGGGTCCGAATTGTATGATAAAAGTTACATTATCATTTCAATCCGATCCTTCGTTTCCAAGATATATCGAAATCCCGATGCGAAAAATTTAAATATATCCACGTTGCGTGCTCTTCTTGTTTCATCCTATCTGTCGATTATCGAATACACTTATTCATCGGCGTCCAAGGCTCTCATAGTGTGAATGCATCGTCACTCTCTATCTCACTTGGGTATTTTTATCAACCTGCAAGGTGAAAAATTAAACGGTAGTCGATATCTAAATTTACTAATTTCTCTATACTACGAAAGTTACCTCACTGAGTGTTGTCGAGCTATACAATGTCGTACGGTACGCTATGATCGTTCAAAATCTTGCAATTGAGTTCAGCGTTGTGTAGCAACAGAACACGAAACGTATTACAACCTGAAACGTCGTAGAATCTGCGTTCTCACTGTGGCAAGGAAATAAATTATAGTTTCATCAATAATATAACGAGACTTTAGGTACGAAGATTTTATTTTTTAATTCTTTATCGAAATATATTCACTCACCAAAACGAAATAGGTACACGTTGTTGAACGTTGTTGTCCAATCGCGACAAGTCAATTTTGTAAGGCGCAAATTGTGCAGTGCCGGGAACGCGCTAAAATAATCTATAAAGAAAGCTGCATTATTTTTCCATTGGGTAGGTTTCAAGAAAGAAAATGTCAAAACCAGTACATCTACTCTTATTCACATGTAGAACAATGTTTATAGCCATTTTTTACATTACGATTGTTCTAAGAACAATATATACAGATCTTTACTGTTACGGGGCCAATTTTTTTTTTAATTGTTGAATCATCAGCAGATATCCAACCAGTTCGCTTCATCCTCAGCATACTTGTATAATGTCCGTTTCGTACACTGCTCGACATAAATGCCTGTTTGACAGTTATCTGAGAATTTTGTTATCTTTTGAAATTATCTGAACGATATCTTCAGGCCGATCGAGTGACGAGTTTCGAAATGAATGTTGCTTCGCACTGAAAGCATAGCTTTTTCAAGCGTCGAATTTTTATCTGATGTTATGTTTAATTAATATTTTTTCTTTTTATTAAATTAACTAAATTTAACAGAAAAAATGAATTAAAAAATATTGAAAAATTGAAAAGATATTAATTATTCGTAGTTAAATATTTTCTAGTAAATCCAAGCTTGAATCACCGTTCAATCGGTAGATTTATAGTTTGCCTATGCGTCATTTTATTGGGGACGCTGACTTGACTAAATGTAGAAAAATATGATAAAAAAAATGATATGGATACAGGATGTGCATCACGGCGACGAATATTTCATGGAAATTTCGTCGTGATCATATCAACGTAGAAAGAAGGTTCTCTCGAAGCAGTTTGGGTTCCCGTGCATCGTGTTGAAAGGGCAGCACTGGATTGATTAGACTCGAGAACATTAACGAAGAATATGGAATTTGCCGGAAGTCGTCTTTCTTCCCGCCGCGAGACATATTAACTATTTGTAGTGCAATGTTTCCAGTCAACCCAACCTTACATCACCGTTCGATCGGTAGGTTTATAGCTTGTCTACGCAACATTTTATTGGAGGCGCTGACTTGATGAAATTTAGAAAAAATCGATGGAAAAAAAATGTTACGAATACGCGATACACATCGCGTATCCGTAACATTTTTTTTATTATTGTTTTTTTTTCTAAATTTCGTCAAGTCAGCGCCTCCAATAAAATGTTGCGTAGACAAGCTATAAACCTACCGATCGAACGGTGATGTAAGGTTGGGTTGACTGGAAACATTGCACTACAAATAGTTAATATGTCTCGCGGCGGGAAGAAAGACGACTTCCGGCAAATTCCATATTCTTCGTTAATGTTCTCGAGTCTAATCAATCCAGTGCTGCCCTTTCAACACGATGCACGGGAACCCAAACTGCTTCGAGAGAACCTTCTTTCTACGTTGATATGATCACGACGAAATTTCCATGAAATATTCGTCGCCGTGATGCACATCCTATATCCATATCATTTTTTTTATCGTATTTTTCTACATTTAGTCAAGTCAGCGTCCCCAATAAAATGACGCATAGGCAAACTATAAATCTACCGATTGAACGGTGATTCAAGCTTGGATTTACTAGAAAATATTTAACTACGAATAATTAATATTTTTTCAATTTTTCAATATTTTTTGATTCATTTTTTCTGTTAAATTTAGTTAATTTAATAAAAATAAAAAATATTAATTAAACAAAACATCAGATAAAAATTCGACGCTTGAAAAAGCTATGCTTTCAGTGCGAAGCAACATTCATTTCGAAACTCGTCACTCGATCGGCCTGAAGATATCGTTCAGATACTTTCAAAAGATAACAAAATTCTCAGATAACTGTCAAACAGGCATTTATGTCGAGCAGTGTACACTCGTACCATGGTGGAAAATAGCACTTGTAACTTTATAACTGCGATCGTTGATTCGTATCTTTGCGGTAGGTACACCTTTAATGGTGCATATTTTCTTATTAACTTCGTCATCTTTAACGTGAAATAGTAACAGTTGAATGATCAGTATTCGTTGCGTTGATTCAATCTTCGTCCGTTGAAGCACGCTCGAAGCATTACAAGTATTGCAAGAAACATCCATGCTATTCCACTTACTCATATTGTAATCAATAATTTCTTGCAACGTTAACACTTTCTTACCTTTTGCTTGTGGTAATGAAAATAACAAAATGTCATTCAGATGTCCAGGATAAGTACTTTCAGTGCCACAAGAGGAACACATTTGTACTGTACCAATGAGATGATTAACCGTGTTTCGAATACTACACAATTTTTCACGAAGAAACTGAATAAACTCTCCTGCATCTTGTTGAATCTTTTCCGTAAATGTTCCACCGACAAAATCACGCACTTTTGTTATATCAATACAGTCATCTTTATTCGCGGACATATAGGTTTCGATAAATAATCGAATAGCCGCATTTTTTTCACTCTGAACCAAAATCGCTTCTCTAATCGGAGAGGAATGTATAATACATTGAAGAACACAAATAGCATAACACGACACCTGATCATGATTTATAAGACCTTTTACAGTGAATTGAAAATCCCCATGAATATTGTCTTGCGCTTGTTGTTGACAATCTAATATCCGAGCTCCTATTGACCAGACAGTATCAAATGTTTTTCTAGCGCGAGCGTTATAAACATTGAAATACTCAAGATCAGGCCTGTATTTGCTTCGCAACCTATTGTACTCTATTATTGCTAATTCATTAGCTTTAACGGATGCTGGATCATAATTGATTAAATGTAACCCTTCCAATTTCGTAACTCGTGAGAGTGCTACATAAGCTTGGCCACAGCTAAAGATAGTGTTACCAGCATCCACTAGAGCATTCTGTAAGCTTAAGCCTTGACTCTTATGGATTGTAATACCATAACTTAAACATATGGGAAATTGCTTTCTTGCAACAAAAGCCCGATCCATTATTTCAAAATTCACACTGACACGTTCTAATGTATGGTGTACTCCGGAGGGCAATGAAATATTGATTGATACAACATCGTTAGTATCGAGAGTTCGTCGTATAGAAATAATTGTAGCAATCGTGCCGTTGACAAGACCCTGTGTTACGTCAATATTTCTTCTAATCATTATTCGTGATCCCACCTTCACAGTAAATACTTTCGACAGCCCGGCCGTTCGTGAATTACCTTCCTCGTCATTACCCAAGATTTTGGACACTTTTTTTCATATATGATACACACTCTACAGTATCCTGTGCGATAAGTTGTATCTCTCCAGAATCTATTCGAGTCAACATTGCCGCGTTCAAAGAATCGCAAAGTGCACAGGTGGGAAGCAAACAAACTGCATCCAATGGTAATTTATACATGTAGTCGCATATCTCATTCAAACGGTCCTGTACCGTTTTCGTATTAAATTGCAATTTTCTTGAATTTGGAACTTGCGTGTCGGAATCAAGTACCACTCCTATTCGAATTCGGGATAACATATCTCTATACGAATGATCGTCTTTCTGACGCATGTTGATTGTAAGTTCGTCATAACAAAATAAATGTGACCATAAATCAACAGGCCCCATAGCTCCAATGAATTCATCAATTTTTTTTCTTGATCATTTAATGAACGGTGGTTCTTCGTGGACTGGCGGAAGTTGTAAAAGATCGCCAAAGACAATGATATGCCTTTTGCCAAACCAACCGTCTTCACATTCGCCGGTATTGAATATTTCGGTTAATCGCAAATGGATGTACATTAATGTGACATTGGATATCATAGAAACTTCGTCAATGATTATCAAAGTCACATTTCGAAGTTGATCCCGCAATAATTTAAGAGCAGCATCGGAGAGTTGTCGATACTTGGCCGTATGGCCATGTTCAACTGGCAATTGAAAAAGTCGATGTATAGTCAACCCGTCGACATTAAAGGCTGCTATACCAGTAGGAGCACTCACTACTGCATCTTTATCAAGAATTTGTTTTGTCCACATTCTCAGAGTTTTTATCAAAAAACTTTTTCCCGTTCCTCCCTCTCCACTTATGTACAGTCTTATAATTTTATTTTCAGACTGCAAAGCATTTGCAACTGTATCAAAGATCCGTTTCTGATCTGCATTTAATTCTTTAATCATTCCTGAAAGATGATTTGCATCGACCTTATCGCATACATCTTTTAAGTCTTTCATCGCAGCTTCTACCTCGGCGGGAACGCATTCCAGAATCTCATTTCCGGAAAGTTCGTTTACTTTCTCGGGACTCTTCAAATGTTTCGCAACCTCTTCTGTGACAAAATCTATGGCTCGTTGAATTTCGTTAATTTTTTCGTGATAACGCAAACCTTCTGCGAGTTGTGACTGCAAGGATATAAATGCTTCGGCATACGTATCATTTTTACCTTTCAGTTCATCGAGTTCTCTCCAAGGTTGGAATAATACCAAAATCGAGTAATAATATAATTCCGGTTGAATTTTGACATTATACATATAATGATTGACAAGACAACCACGCAATCGTCTCGTCAAGTATTTTGATTCACCCAATTTGTACACTTCATCAATGGTCTTAGGCTTTCCATTCGATACGTCATACCATTTAACAAAATCATACAGATTAAAGGATTCCAATTCCTCCGGCCTTTTTGGGTAATACGTATCGACAATGGAATCAAAAAATATTTCGGTAGATTCCGGTTCGAGTGCTTTAATTTCCTTGCAAGGCTTCAGTCTCCTGCTTCGAATAATATTAACATCTACCCATTTTATAGTAGTTTTCGAATCCGTGCCATGCAATCGAATTCCGAGAAGAGTGTCAGCAGCTTCGAATGCTCCACATTCTCGATTATTCAACATGCGCATTGAAAGATTCCAAAGACAGCTAGCAACACTCTTGGTAGAATTAAGGATTTCGAACGGATCATCAATGTTACTTTTTTCTGCCTTGGAAACGTATTTAGTCGTATACCATGTTAATAAAGTAGATTCTTCACCAACAAATTGTATATCCATATTACCTTCCCAAGCGCAAAGTATAGCTGGATTATAATCATTAATATATGCCTCTGTTGAATCACGTGGTAAGTCATACAATCTACTTTTCGTTTTCAATTGTTTCCTTCCAGCAATAGCCACAGAAATATCGCGAAGCTTTATTGTTTTTGTCAACGGACGTGGATGTCCGAATTTACGACGCCGAGTAAATCCAGTTGTAGTATTTTTAGCTTTTAAACAATATGGGTTGTGATGATGCCATTGATGATCTTTGACTCGTCGATGTAACTCGGGCGAAACTTTTCTGTTCGACATTCTACACGTTACATATTTCAGAATAAATTTCGCAATTTCAATCTCTGATGACTTGCCGATGACAGGGCATCCTTGATCCAAATTAAAAGATGAAAATGTTGTGCTCCCCTCGTTTGATATTCTCGACGCCAAAAGTAATGTTCAACATCGCCAATAGGATTATCTGGGGAGCATATAAAATCCAACATTGCTTGAAATTTGATATCAATAAATCGAGAAGTCGACACGGGATCAGAAACTATCAGCTGCATCGGATGTATCTTTTTTTCAATCGGAATATCATTGACATCTCGAAGATACTCTATAAGATCCATCCAAAGCCATTCACTAGGACTGAATGTTAGGAACCATGTAGCAGGTCCATAATTTCGAATCATGCATGATAAATTACTTCTAGGTATCACCCAGAACTGCTCAGTATTCCTTAATCTCGAAAATATTGTGTTCAAATTTGACTCAAATAACCCCTTAGACATTTCATCTAAATAGCTTGCAGCCGTATATTTCGAGCGGGGATTCGTAATATTCAATTTGTGAAAAATTCCGGCATTTATTTGTCGCAAGTTATTATTGTACAATAGAAAAAAGAGATATTGCTCGTGTAATCGAAACTGGCGATGTTTCGACATGAGCCTCGATTTGATGAATTCGAAATCAGTAAGACGTACTGACCTCGGTTCTTGCTGACCATTCTCTCCATATGGATATAAATCCGGAAAACACATTAGATCTAAATGTTCGTCTCTGTGACCCATAGGACGATCATAAATTTTAAGCATTTGGTAGAGATCCTTTGCCCTTTCATTGATTTTTTTGTCATGAATCGGATAAATGCTAAATTTTTCATAATATCCATCCAAACGTGACATTTGCGTCAATAAAGCCGGTTTTTTCTCGTCATGCTTGGATAAAATATCACAATCTTTCAAAGGAACTTTATTCGAGTCGTGTTCCTCTTCTTGATATTCTAAATCTTGTAGATTATCAGGGAGTAAATTTTCATGAGATCTTGGCAACTCTATTCCAAAGTACAATGGATTATTGCTCTGCAGCCATTGTAGAGTCAACCAAATTTTTCTCAAGTCCACAAGTTTTTCCCATATTATTTTAGCCTTTGTTGGAATACCACGAACGAGTACATTATAGCGCGATTTTCCCCGAGCCGGAAAATCGCCTACCGCGAACCTGAGTTTCTCTCCCTTTTGATTTTCCCGTACGGGATGGGCGCCAGGTGCACCGAAATGCACCAAGAGAGAAACCTAACAGTCCCGGCTAAGCTGCTGTCATCTCGAAGGCAGAGTGGCTGGATAAGCGACCGACTGTTCGGGCGGCACACAACACACACACACAGAAACACAATAAAATAACGCGGGAGTGCGGGAACCAAGACTCGAATCTTTATTCAATCAATTCAACACGCTAATGAGGGGAAAAACCGGAGAACCCGGAGTAAAACCCTCGTCCCGCAAATCAAAACGAATTACAAATTTCGTACAACGAATATTGCCCGGTATCCGGGACTCGCTCGCTTCAGCATACTCTCACGCATTCACCCACACGCACACCAACGGTCGCGTTCTCCCGGATCTTCGCATTAACTTACGCGTGCTCTTGGTTAACTAAAACTCACGCATCCAGCGCGGCACAATATCCACCAGCGCTCTCATTCTCCCCGCCCGAATAAACGCAGCGATTTTAATCATTCACCCAACCCGTTGCCGCGGTAATAAATAAACATTCGCACCTTTTGACCACGCGCCCGAAGACTCCGCAAACGACGACGCGTTGCTTATCACACTTCCCCGTGAAAATTTCCCAAGGCGACACAAAGTCCCTCCCGGTATTATAAAGAATTTAACAAATGCATTTACTCGACTAAATTTCCCCAAAATCTCGGCGGCTTCGAGGAAGACCGCATACGATTTCCCGGGCCGTCCACGAGGCGTCAAACAAAAACAAAACCCGTACACGACGTCACACACACACCTGCCGAAACACGGCGGTCGCGATCCCTCCGGCACGGCCGAACGGAGCACGCTGTCGATACACAAGATAATTTCCCACACTCGGGATTACAAAGTTTACCAAAAATATCAATTGGCCGTAGCCTTACACAAACCAAAAAAAACCCGTGGACGAAAGCTCACCGTACCGAGTCGCAGCCACGTGAACGGGAAACACGGACTAGATATCGTTGCCGTAAAAAGATCCATCCTCCTTCCGATGGATAATTCCCGGAACCCGATGACTGACAAGTCGATCCGCTCGCTCGAACTCACAACGGGGAAGTGCCCTGAGCAACGATCCGCGATCTCGCTCGCTACCGTTATCCCTACCTCCCTGCCTAATCATCACGACAAAGTCGCACAAATTCGGGCATTCCTCGGCCCTTTCCGGCACAGCCGAACGCTACGCACATCGACTCGCACATCGATTACCGGGCGCACGCAATCCTTTTCTAACGCCGGTAACACAGAGCTCCGCCAGAGGTACTCAATTCTCCCGGACGGGAGACCCCCGGCTTTTATCTTCGCTGCAGCCCGAGACTCCGGCCGACTGCAACTATCCATGCGATGCGATGAACAATCAAATCGAAGATCTTCTCAGCTGATCCTTCTTCATATCGTAGACGACTTCCGACAGCAGGGAGGTAGAACGGTACTCCCAATTTACCCTAGTTCGAGCTTCCCCGTCTCGCGGCTCCCGTTTCGACCTTCACGTCAGACTTCTCTCCTCGATCGGCGCTCTCGTCCCGGCGATACATGAAATTTCGTTCCGAAAATAATTACTAAATATCCTACATTACAGCTAGGCCCTGTGGTGTCGCCTTGTGTGAGCCCGAACGAGCCGAAAATTATGGCGCAAAATTTTGCCACGCTACAACATATAATTCATGTTTAGCATTAATTGGATCGGTAGAAGGGCAAACTTTTTTCAATGTTTCATCTATGGGCAAAGGTAGATGAAATGTTCTACCTACGACTTTGGGTACCTTATGATTATGTGGTCGGTTTTTCTTTGACATGGTACCTAATTTTTGTATTACTTGAAAAGCTTTGCCCGTTGAATTAATATAGTCTCGTAAATATTGAGACTTTTCATTATCGCTGGAACAGGCCTTACATAAAGATCATTAGCAATACATGTAGGTGGCATCTTATCTTCCGAGAATTTACCGTCACAATATCGACAAATGTAATTCTCTCCTTCATAAGGTAGATCGAATTTCTTGAGGCAAATTCTTGAGGAAATCCTAAATATCTTCCATACGCTATATTGTCAAGATTTCGGCTTTCATAGCATATAGAAGTGGATTTTGAAAGTCTTAAATCCCGAATAGCATATCGGAGTGTATTTCGGAAATCCTAAATCACTCCCATACACTATATTCTCGAGATTTCGGCTTTCATAGCATATAGAAGTGGATTTCGAAAGTCTTAAATCCCGTATAGCATATCTGAGTGTATTTCGAAAATCCTAAATCTCGTATAGCATATCCGGACGATTAATTGTATATTAGTCGTCCGGATATCTTATTCTATGATTTCAACTTTTATATCCGGACGATTAATTGTATATTAGTCGTCCGGATATCTTATTCTATGATTTCATCTTTTATATCCGGACGATTAATTGTATATTAGTCGTCCGAATATTTTATGCATGATTTCAACTTTTATATCCGGACGATTAATTGTATATTAGTCGTCCGGATATTTTATGCATGATTACATCTTTTATATCCGGACGATTAATTGTATATTAGTCGTCCGGATATTTTATTCTATGATTTCAACTTTTATAGCCGGACGATTAATTGTATATTAGTCGTCCGGATATTTATCCATTTTTATTCGTGGGTTATACGTGTTTTTAGTACGCGTGTGTTTATACTCTTTTTTTCATTTTTTTTGAATTGTTTCTTCCGGGTTTTTTATTCATGAGTTTTACTTTTATATCCGGACGATTAATAATTGTATATTAGTCGTCCGGATATGCGATTCTATGATATCAACTTTTATATTCGGACGATTAATTGTATATTAGTCGTCCGAATATATTAGTCGGATGGACGACCGTCGAGAGTCGTCAGCAAAAGGTGCGCAGGGACCCTGCGGTGACAGCAACAGCCCCGCAAAAAACAGAAGGTAACGCGCCAACCAGGAAAAAACCGGGCGGGAAAAGAAGGAGAGAGCGTCCTGACGCAGTGGCGATTAGACCTGCGCAGGGCAAGAAATATGCGGACGTTCTCAAGGACATTCGCAAGAAAGTCAAACCTGATGAAATGGGCATCACAGTCAAATCGATCAGAGAGACCAAACAGGGGGATGTCCTTGTGGAACTCGAAACGACGGCAGCAAACCGATCTTTGTTCGGCAGCGCTATACAAGAAGCCATCGACGGGGCGGGCGGCGTGCGCCACCTGACTCCCAGAGCACAGGTCGAGATCTGCGATATAGCTGCAGCCACAGAAAAAGAAGAGGTCACCCAGGCCCTCCAAGATCTCCTTGGCAAGGAAGCTGGCGGCGATATGAGCGTCACGATGTCCAAGGACACCTTGAGGGGCAACGTAAAGGCGCACGTAGAAATGGACGCAACGGCAGCTGCCATACTGGACAGGGCGGGCTACATCCGGATAGGATGGGTCAACTGCCGAGTGCGATTAAAGGCCAGGACAGCCCGATGCTACCGCTGCCATGGATACGGGCACCTAGCAGCTGCGTGCAAGTCGGAAGACCGCCGAAACCTCTGCTGGAAGTGTGGAGGGGAAGGACATGTGGCAGCACAGTGCGAGAACGCGCCAAAGTGCTACCTCTGTACAGAGAGGGCTGATGAAAGCAGGGTGGATCACATCCCCGGATCGGCGAAATGCACAGCCTACATCGAGGCAGGAAAGAAAAGCGCAGCACGAAAATGGCGGTAATCCTGCAAGAAAACCTTCAACGTAGCAGGCTGGCGCAAGACCTGCTCACCCAGTGGGCATTTGAGCGAAGCACTGATCTCTTGATCGTCAGCGAACAATACTCCAACTGGGATGGGCCAGACTGGCTCGCCGACAATACCGGAACAGCAGCCATATGGGTTAAAAACCGCCAAAAGTTCCCTATCAACAACTGTGGAAAAAGCGACGGATATGTGTGGATGCAAAGCGGAGACGCCACCTACTACAGCTGTTATCTATCGCCGAACGAGGGCATCGGAGTATTCCGACAAAAGCTGGAAGACCTGGAGGAAGAAATCCGCAACACCGAAGGAGAAGTTGTGGTGGCAGGCGACTTTAATGCTAAGTCCAGCGAGTGGGGTATGGCATGGAATGACACGCGAGGGACGGAGCTCGCCAAAATGGCCGCCAGACTGGACCTGACAATCCTGAATACCGGAACTGCGGCAACATTCAGAAGGAGTAGACAGCGTGGAACGATCATCGACCTAACCATGGCTACCTCCAACATTGCAGCGAGGATCACTGGATGGCAGGTGCTCGAGGGCTTCACGGCCAGCGACCACCAGTTTATCGAATTCCGGGTTAGAAGTCCGGGCGCGCCTGGCGACACGAGACAAAACCGGCACACGGCGATTGCCTGGAACGTTGCCAGATTAGACAAGGAGGTGCTTCTGAGGGTAGTTGCAACAGGAGGCAACCTGCTGGAAGAAGCAAGACCACTGATGGCTTCCAGGGAGGAGGCTGAACAACTGATCGACCGCACGATGAAGCTTATCGCAAAAGGCTGCAATGAATGTCTGCCGAGAAGGTCGCGAAGAACTCACAGAAAGCCCGCATACTGGGGGACGGAAGACATTGCGGAGCTCAGGAGGAACTGCCTAAAACTTAGGCGCAAAGCTCAAAGAGCACGGAGGAGTCGGCTCGCCACCGACCAGCATAACAATGCGTACAAGGCGGCTAAGAAGCAGCTCGGAAAAGCGGTAAAACACAGCAAATCCCGATGCTGGAGGGAGCTATGCACGGAAGTTGACAACGATACCTGGGGCCGTGGCTACCAGCTTGTAACGCGAAAGCTAGGCAAAATGGCTTCGGAGGGACCCAAGGAACCTGAAGTGATGGATGAGATAGTGGAAGGACTCTTCCCAGAACACCCGGAGAGAGAACTGAGGCAGTACCCATCTGAGGGCGACGTCCCAGTCTTCACGGTGGCAGAGATGCGCGATGCAGCGGCATCCATTGGCAATCGAAAGGCGCCGGGCCCTGATGGAATACCCGCGGAGGTAATTAAGATCATAGCAAAGGAATTCCCGTACCTTTTACTGAACATGTACAATCTCTGCCTTCGGGCGGGGGTGTTTGGTGCAAGGTGGAAATCACAGCGGCTCGTACTACTCGATAAGGGGAAGGGTCCACCGATCAACCCGTCTTCGTATCGGCCACTCTGTATGCTCGATACAGCAGGAAAGGTGCTTGAGAAGATGATCCGTGTGCGGCTACGCGCAGCTGCGTCCACAGCTGGAGGTCTAGCCGAAAATCAGCACGGCTTTCGAGAAAGGAGGTCGACTATCGGAGCCATCGCCGAGGCGCTGGAACCAACCGCCAGGGCGTGGCGGGGAAACCATCGGACGAGAAGTGTCTGCGTTCTGGTCACGCTCGACGTAAGGAACGCATTCAATTCGGTGAGATGGCTGGACATCCTCCACGCGTTAGAGGAGAGGTTTGCGGTGACTTGGTATATCACTAAGATCATTAGTGACTACTTGGACAACCGGGAACTGATCTTCGACACCACCGAGGGACAGCACAGAAAGAGGCTAACGTCTGGGGTAGCACAGGGATCAGCACTGGGACCCGACCTATGGAATATCGTTTACGATGGCCTTCTGTCGATGGAAATGCCAGAGGATACGAAGCTTGTAGGATTCGCGGACGACATAGCAGCAATCGTTACAGCCAGGTTCGAAGAGCAAGCCAGGGTGCAAATCGGGCAAGTCACCCGACGCGTCAGCGACTGGCTGATGGAGCATGGCCTGAAACTAGCGGCCCATAAGACCGAAATGGTCGTCTTAACACGGCAAAGAAAGTTCGTGGACCCTTTCACAGCTGAAGTTGACGGCGCACGCATCGAGTCCGTAAAGGCGCTCCGATACCTGGGGATAAGACTGAATGCCAAACTCATGTTTTGGGAACACATCCAAGGAGCATCCAATAAGGCAGCTAATATGACGGCTATGCTATCGAGGCTTATGCCAAATGTAGCGGGACCTAGGAGCTCAAAACGGAGAACCTTGATGAGCGTCGTCCACTCGATCCTGCTGTACGGCGCGGAAATCTGGGCTGATGCACTCGAGGTCGAACGGAACAGGAGGAAAATGGCTTCTGTACAAAGGAGAAGTGCCCTGCGAACCGCCAGTGCATACCGCACGGTCTCGGAGGCAGCGGTGTTGGTGGTCGCCGGGGTAATACCCATCGATCTCCTGGCCAAAGAGCGGAAGCGGGTGTACAACAGGAAGCAGGGAGAGGAAACTGGCAACATCAGGAAGGAGGAAAGGCAACGCACCCTACAGGAGTGGGAACGGCGTTGGCAACAAGCAACAACTGGCAGGTGGACGGCCCAACTAGTCGGGGGACTCACCCCGTGGATAAAGCGAGAGCATGGCGAGGTAAACTTCTACCTCACCCAGCTCCTGACGGGGCATGGCATGTTTAATGCCTACCTCTACAGATACAATCGCAAAAGGAGTCCATATTGTGACTATTGTCCAGAAGAGGAGGATGATGCGCGACACACATTTTTCGTGTGCGAGCGGTGGATTGCGGTGAGGGCGGCACTAGAAGAGGCTGTCGGCGCAACACTGGGTGTCGAGAACACCGTGACACTGATGCTGCGGTCACAGGCAAACTGGGAAGCAGTGGCACATTATGCGGAAAGTGTCCTCCGCACAAAGAAGAGAGAGGAGCAAGAGAGGGAGCGAACGGAGCCAAACCTGTAAAGGAATAGCCACCGAAGCGACGAGACGGGTCCAAGCGGAAAATGGTACAACCAGTGAGAGCTCGCAGGAGCAATGAGGAAGAGCGCTATCAATAGCGCACAAAACCTATGAACCTGAAGTAATGCGAAAGCGGTTCCGGGGTCATTGGTTGGCGGGGAAGGGGAGGTGGTTTCAGTGGGTAGGGCCGTTCGCGGAGGAGTCCCACACTACCAATTTGGTGTGCGTAAAGCATTTCCACCTCCCTGCAAAAAAAAAAAAAAAAAAAAAAAAAAAAAAAAAAAAAAAACCACTACCACTACCACTACCACTACCACTACCACTACCACTACCACTACCACTACCACTACCACTACCACTACCACTACCACTACCACTACCACTACCACTACCACTACCACTACCACTACCACTACCACTACCACTACCACTACCACTACCACTACCACTACCACTACCACTACCACTACCACTACCACTACCACTACCACTACCACTACCACTACCACTACCACTACCACTACCACTACCACTACCACTACCACTACCACTACCACTACCACTACCACTACCACTACCACTACCACTACCACTACCACTACCACTACCACTACCACTACCACTACCACTACCACTACCACTACCACTACCACTACCACTACCACTACCACTACCACTACCACTACCACTACCACTACCACTACCACTACCACTACCACTACCACTACCACTACCACTACCACTACCACTACCACTACCACTACCACTACCACTACCACTACCACTACCACTACCACTACCACTACCACTACCACTACCACTACCACTACCACTACCACTACCACTACCACTACCACTACCACTACCACTACCACTACCACTACCACTACCACTACCACTACCACTACCACTACCACTACCACTACCACTACCACTACCACTACCACTACCACTACCACTACCACTACCACTACCACTACCACTACCACTACCACTACCACTACCACTACCACTACCACTACCACTACCACTACCACTACCACTACCACTACCACTACCACTACCACTACCACTACCACTACCACTACCACTACCACTACCACTACCACTACCACTACCACTACCACTACCACTACCACTACCACTACCACTACCACTACCACTACCACTACCACTACCACTACCACTACCACTACCACTACCACTACCACTACCACTACCACTACCACTACCACTACCACTACCACTACCACTACCACTACCACTACCACTACCACTACCACTACCACTACCACTACCACTACCACTACCACTACCACTACCACTACCACTACCACTACCACTACCACTACCACTACCACTACCACTACCACTACCACTACCACTACCACTACCACTACCACTACCACTACCACTACCACTACCACTACCACTACCACTACCACTACCACTCCACAGGGGGAGTCTGTAACCCCTACGTGGCGCGTCCCCAGGTGGCGGATAGGGGAATGCTCACCGTGCGTGGTGGTGGGGCACTCCGGTGTCCTGCCATTTCACGTGCGGAGGGTAGGAGTGAAATAAAATAGCTCCCGCGGACCAAACAGCCTAGGGGAAGAAACCCCGAAAACAAATCAACTATGGAGAGGTCGGTTTATGGAAAAGCGATTACGGTGCAGGGGCGCGGATCCCCAGTACCGGCGCCGACAGGGAGTGAGCAAGCGGGCTCCCGGGCGTCGTCATCTGACGACCGCAGTGCTTCAAGGGTGGGCGACTTGGCCCTTGGAGCATCCAATGCTACAAGCGGAGGAATCGACGAGGAAGACGTGATGGACCTCAACACGAGCTTCAACGTCGTCGAGGAGGACGACAAACTCCCGACTGACCTCAGGGAAAGGAAGGACTATGTCGCCAGCATGGAGAGAGTGGTTCAGGAGAGTCTGCGGAAACTGGAGACGATCCTCGAATCAATGCAGGAGTTCTGCCAGCTGCCGAGGAACAAAAACCTGCACCGGCAGATAAAGGAGGGCATTGAGAAGGCACTGTACTCCGCGCACCATCTGCGAAGGGAGTGCCAAAACAGTGCTTACTCTGTCGCCGACTACACGGGTCTTTTGACCTATGAGTTGGGACTTAAGATAAAGAAGGAGAGGGCCCGGCAGAAGGCCAGGAAAGCGAAGTCCGCTTGCGCCGGCACTCAGACGGAGTCCCCAACCTTGGGGGTTTCGTCGGGTAGTCGGCCCGACAAAGGGAAGAGGGAAAGAGAGCCAACAGCGAGCCCGAGTGAGGCACCGCCTGAGGCGAGGCCGGCTCTCAAGGAGTCCCGAACGGAGGGAAACCGAACTTTTCGCGTGGTCACGAGGAGACGGGCGAAAAACCCCACCCCGACAACAGCTCCGGGGAGTGTGCCCATGGAGGTAGACGGGCGTACCTCCAAAAAAGGAGGAAAGAAGAAGAAGAAGGCGAAGCAGGAGAAGGCTCCGCCTGCAGCTAGTGCCCCGCCGAGCAGGGGACGCGACGCAGCAGGAGCCACGTCCAAAAGGAGGAGGATCCGCCCTGAGGCTCTGCTCATAGATCCTGCACAAGGCAGGACCTATGCTGAGATCCTCAGGGAGGTGCAAAAAGGGGTCAACCCTGATGAGCTTGGCGTAAAAGTCAAGGGCATCAGGCAGACAAAAGCCGGAGCCGTCCTCTTGGAGGTGAAGGCGAAGGCCGAAGACAGGGCCAGGTTCGGCTCTGCCATCGAGGGGGTGCTTGGGAACAAGGGAAGCTTGAGGCAACTCATTCCCCGAGCGGAGCTCGTCATCCGTGATGTTGTGGAGACAACGGAGGTACGAGAAGTAGAGGAGGCTCTGGAGAGGTTCTTCGGGGGGCACATCGGCAGTCCTCCGAAGATAAACCTCTCCAAAAGGAGCAACAGGGGCTGCATTCTAGCTTTTGTGGAGCTAGATGCAGCACCCGCAGCAAAACTGGAGCGCGCCGCCCGGCTTAAGGTCGGGTGGGTGAACTGCCGGGTCGCGGCATGGACTCCCGAGATCCGGTGCTATCGCTGCCACGCCACCGGGCACCTGGCACGCGACTGCACCGGGGAGGACCGGAGCGACTGCTGTCGGAAGTGCGGTCTGGAGGGCCACAAGGCGGCGAGCTGTCAGAACCTGACGGTGCGCCGCCCCCCGCCCACAGCCAAACGGAAGAAGTAACCGAAAACGTCGGAGGAGGCTGCACACGCGGCGTATTGCGCCTATAACCAATGACCCTGAAGTAATGCTAACGCGGTTCCGGGGTCATTGGTTGGCGGGGAAGGGGAGGTGGTTTTAGTGGGTAGGGCCGTTCGCGGAGGAGTCCCACACTACCATTTTGGTGTGCGTAAAGCATTTCCACCTCCCTACACAAAAAAAAAAAAAAAAAAAAAAAATCTACCACTACCACTACCACTACCACTACCACTACCACTACCACTACCACTACCACTACCACTACCACTACCACTACCACTACCACTACCACTACCACTACCACTACCACTACCACTACCACTACCACTACCACTACCACTACCACTACCACTACCACTACCACTACCACTACCACTACCACTACCACTACCACTACCACTACCACTACCACTACCACTACCACTACCACTACCACTACCACTACCACTACCACTACCACTACCACTACCACTACCACTACCACTACCACTACCACTACCACTACCACTACCACTACCACTACCACTACCACTACCACTACCACTACCACTACCACTACCACTACCACTACCACTACCACTACCACTACCACTACCACTACCACTACCACTACCACTACCACTACCACTACCACTACCACTACCACTACCACTACCACTACCACTACCACTACCACTACCACTACCACTACCACTACCACTACCACTACCACTACCACTACCACTACCACTACCACTACCACTACCACTACCACTACCACTACCACTACCACTACCACTACCACTACCACTACCACTACCACTACCACTACCACTACCACTACCACTACCACTACCACTACCACTACCACTACCACTACCACTACCACTACCACTACCACTACCACTACCACTACCACTACCACTACCACTACCACTACCACTACCACTACCACTACCACTACCACTACCACTACCACTACCACTACCACTACCACTACCACTACCACTACCACTACCACTACCACTACCACTACCACTACCACTACCACTACCACTACCACTACCACTACCACTACCACTACCACTACCACTACCACTACCACTACCACTACCACTACCACTACCACTACCACTACCACTACCACTACCACTACCACTACCACTACCACTACCACTACCACTACCACTACCACTACCACTACCACTACCACTACCACTACCACTACCACTACCACTACCACTACCACTACCACTACCACTACCACTACCACTACCACTACCACTACCACTACCACTACCACTACCACTACCACTACCACTACCACTACCACTACCACTACCACTACCACTACCACTACCACTACCACTACCACTACCACTACCACTACCACTACCACTACCACTACCACTACCACTACCACTACCACTACCACTACCACTACCACTACCACTACCACTACCACTACCACTACCACTACCACTACCACTACCACTACCACTACCACTACCACTACCACTACCACTACCACTACCACTACCACTACCACTACCACTACCACTACCACTACCACTACCACTACCACTACCACTACCACTACCACTACCACTACCACTACCACTACCACTACCACTACCACTACCACTACCACTACCACTACCACTACCACTACCACTACCACTACCACTACCACTACCACTACCACTACCACTACCACTACCACTACCACTACCACTACCACTACCACTACCACTACCACTACCACTACCACTACCACTACCACTACCACTACCACTACCACTACCACTACCACTACCACTACCACTACCACTACCACTACCACTACCACTACCACTACCACTACCACTACCACTACCACTACCACTACCACTACCACTACCACTACCACTACCACTACCACTACCACTACCACTACCACTACCACTACCACTACCACTACCACTACCACTACCACTACCACTACCACTACCACTACCACTACCACTACCACTACCACTACCACTACCACTACCACTACCACTACCACTACCACTACCACTACCACTACCACTACCACTACCACTACCACTACCACTACCACTACCACTACCACTACCACTACCACTACCACTACCACTACCACTACCACTACCACTACCACTACCACTACCACTACCACTACCACTACCACTACCACTACCACTACCACTACCACTACCACTACCACTACCACTACCACTACCACTACCACTACCACTACCACTACCACTACCACTACCACTACCACTACCACTACCACTACCACTACCACTACCACTACCACTACCACTACCACTACCACTACCACTACCACTACCACTACCACTACCACTACCACTACCACTACCACTACCACTACCACTACCACTACCACTACCACTACCACTACCACTACCACTACCACTACCACTACCACTACCACTACCACTACCACTACCACTACCACTACCACTACCACTACCACTACCACTACCACTACCACTACCACTACCACTACCACTACCACTACCACTACCACTACCACTACCACTACCACTACCACTACCACTACCACTACCACTACCACTACCACTACCACTACCACTACCACTACCACTACCACTACCACTACCACTACCACTACCACTACCACTACCACTACCACTACCACTACCACTACCACTACCACTACCACTACCACTACCACTACCACTACCACTACCACTACCACTACCACTACCACTACCACTACCACTACCACTACCACTACCACTACCACTACCACTACCACTACCACTACCACTACCACTACCACTACCACTACCACTACCACTACCACTACCACTACCACTACCACTACCACTACCACTACCACTACCACTACCACTACCACTACCACTACCACTACCACTACCACTACCACTACCACTACCACTACCACTACCACTACCACTACCACTACCACTACCACTACCACTACCACTACCACTACCACTACCACTACCACTACCACTACCACTACCACTACCACTACCACTACCACTACCACTACCACTACCACTACCACTACCACTACCACTACCACTACCACTACCACTACCACTACCACTACCACTACCACTACCACTACCACTACCACTACCACTACCACTACCACTACCACTACCACTACCACTACCACTACCACTACCACTACCACTACCACTACCACTACCACTACCACTACCACTACCACTACCACTACCACTACCACTACCACTACCACTACCACTACCACTACCACTACCACTACCACTACCACTACCACTACCACTACCACTACCACTACCCCACAGGGGGAGTCTGTAACCCCTACGTGGCGCGTCCCCAGGTGGCGGATAGGGGAATGCTCACCGTGCGTGGTGGTGGGGCACTCCGGTGTCCTGCCACTTCACGTGCGGAGGGTAGGAGTGAAATAAAATAGCTCCCGCGGACCAAACAGCCTAGGGGAAGAAACCCCGAAAACAAATCAACTATGGAGAGGTCGGTTTATGGAAAAGCGATTACGGTGCAGGGGCGCGGATCCCCAGTACCGGCGTCGACAGGGAGTGAGCAAGCGGGCTCCCGGGCGTCGTCATCTGACGACCGCAGTGCTTCAAGGGTGGGCGACTTGGCCCTTGGAGCATCCAATGCTACAAGCGGAGGAATCGACGAGGAAGACGTGATGGACCTCAACACGAGCTTCAACGTCGTCGAGGAGGACGACAAACTCCCGACTGACCTCAGGGAAAGGAAGGACTATGTCGCCAGCATGGAGAGAGTGGTTCAGGAGAGTCTGCGGAAACTGGAGACGATCCTCGAATCAATGCAGGAGTTCTGCCAGCTGCCGAGGAACAAAAACCTGCACCGGCAGATAAAGGAGGGCATTGAGAAGGCACTGTACTCCGCGCACCATCTGCGAAGGGAGTGCCAAAACAGTGCTTACTCTGTCGCCGACTACACGGGTCTTTTGACCTATGAGTTGGGACTTAAAATAAAGAAGGAGAGGGCCCGGCAGAAGGCCAGGAAAGCGAAGTCCGCTTGCGCCGGCACTCAGACGGAGTCCCCAACCTTGGGGGTTTCGTCGGGTAGTCGGCCCGACAAAGGGAAGAGGGAAAGAGAGCCAACAGCGAGCCCGAGTGAGGCACCGCCTGAGGCGAGGCCGGCTCTTAAGGAGTCCCGAACGGAGGGAAACCGAACTTTTCGCGTGGTCACGAGGAGACGGGCGAAAAACCCCACCCCGACAACAGCTCCGGGGAGTGTGCCCATGGAGGTAGACGGGCGTACCTCCAAAAAAGGAGGAAAGAAGAAGAAGAAGGCGAAGCCGGAGAAGGCTCCGCCTGCAGCTAGTGCCCCGCCGAGCAGGGGACGCGACGCAGCAGGAGCCACGTCCAAAAGGAGGAGGATCCGCCCTGAGGCTCTGCTCATAGATCCTGCACAAGGCAGGACCTATGCTGAGATCCTCAGGGAGGTGCAAAAAGGGGTCAACCCTGATGAGCTTGGCGTAAAAGTCAAGGGCATCAGGCAGACAAAAGCCGGAGCCGTCCTCTTGGAGGTGAAGGCGAAGGCCGAAGACAGGGCCAGGTTCGGCTCTGCCATCGAGGGGGTGCTTGGGAACAAGGGAAGCTTGAGGCAACTCATTCCCCGAGCGGAGCTCGTCATCCGTGATGTTGTGGAGACAACGGAGGTACGAGAAGTAGAGGAGGCTCTGGAGAGGTTCTTCGGGGGGCACATCGGCAGTCCTCCGAAGATAAACCTCTCCAAAAGGAGCAACAGGGGCTGCATTCTAGCTTTTGTGGAGCTAGATGCAGCACCCGCAGCAAAACTGGAGCGCGCCGCCCGGCTTAAGGTCGGGTGGGTGAACTGCCGGGTCGCGGCATGGACTCCCGAGATCCGGTGCTATCGCTGCCACGCCACCGGGCACCTGGCACGCGACTGCACCGGGGAGGACCGGAGCGACTGCTGTCGGAAGTGCGGTCTGGAGGGCCACAAGGCGGCGAGCTGTCAGAACCTGACGGTGCGCCGCCCCCCGCCCACAGCCAAACGGAAGAAGTAACCGAAAACGTCGGAGGAGGCTGCACACGCGGCGTATTGCGCCTATAACCAATGACCCTGAAGTAATGCTAACGCGGTTCCGGGGTCATTGGTTGGCGGGGAAGGGGAGGTGGTTTTAGTGGGTAGGGCCGTTCGCGGAGGAGTCCCACACTACCATTTTGGTGTGCGTAAAGCATTTCCACCTCCCTACACAAAAAAAAAAAAAAAAAAAAAAAAAAAAAAACTACCACTACCACTACCACTACCACTACCACTACCACTACCACTACCACTACCACTACCACTACCACTACCACTACCACTACCACTACCACTACCACTACCACTACCACTACCACTACCACTACCACTACCACTACCACTACCACTACCACTACCACTACCACTACCACTACCACTACCACTACCACTACCACTACCACTACCACTACCACTACCACTACCACTACCACTACCACTACCACTACCACTACCACTACCACTACCACTACCGAGGGAGCGCCCTGACGTAGTGTTGATCAAACCTGCTGAAGGCAAGAAATATGCGGACGTCCTCAAGGACATCCGCAGCAAGGTTAAGCCTGAGGAATTGGGGGTCAAAGTCAAGTCCATCAGAGAAACCAGGCATGGCGATGTCCTTGTGGAGCTTGGAGCGACGGCTGAAAGCCGAAGCCAGTTTGGCAGTGCCATTCAAGAAGCCATCGGTGCGGCCGGTAGTGTGCGCCACCTAACACCCAGAGCCCAGATCGAGATCCGCGACATTGATGCAGCCACAGACGAGGAGGAGGTCATCGAGGCCATCCAAGACTTCCTTGGAAAGGAGAAAGGCAGCGACATCAACGTCTCGATGTCCAAGAGCATCTTGAGGGGCAACACAATGGCATACGCGGAAATGGATGCCACGGCAGCTGCCAAACTGGCCAAGGCGGGCCACATCAGAATAGGATGGGTAAACTGCCGAGTGAGATTAAAGATCAGGAAAGTCCGATGCTATCGCTGTCATGGGTATGGGCACATAGCAGCTGAGTGCAAGTCCAACGACCGCCAAGACCTCTGCTGGAAGTGTGAGGGGAAAGGACATAAGGCAGCACAGTGTCAAAATGCACCAAAGTGCTACCTCTGCGCAGAACGGACAGATGGGAGCAGCGTCGACCACATCCCCGGCTCAGCGAGATGTGCAGCCTATGCTGAGGCAGGAAAGAAAAGCACGGCACGGCGATGGCGGTAATTCTGCAAGGAAACCTCCAACGATGCAAGCTGGCTCAAGACCTGCTCACTCAATGGGCGTTCGAAAAAAGTGCTGATCTCATGATCATCAGTGAGCAGTACTCCAACCTGGCGGGGCGAGAATGGTTTGCTGATAACACCGGAACGGCAGCCATATGGGTAAAAAACCGCAGGAAGTTCCAGATACAAGATTGCGGAAAAGGTGACGGCTTTGTGTGGATCCAAAGCGGAGGTGTCACCTATTGCAGCTGCTACCTGTCACCTAATGAGGGCATCGGAGTTTACCGGCAGAAACTCGAACGCCTAGAGGAGCAAATTCGCTACACCGATGGGGAGGTTGTGGTGGCTGGCGATTTCAATGCCAAATCCAACGAGTGGGGTATGACCCGCAGTGATACGCGTGGGACAGAGCTCGCGGAAATGGCGGCCAGGCTGGACCTGACCATCCTGAACACAGGCACCACAGCAACATTCAGGAGGAGTGGACAACGGGGAACGATCATCGACCTATCCATGGCTACCCCGAATATTGCAGAGCGAATCACTGGATGGCAGGTGTTCGAGGGCTTCACGGCCAGCGATCATCAGTTTATCGGGTTCCAAGTTGGCAATCCGGACGCGCCAAGAAACGCAAGACAAAACCAAAATGTGGCGATTGGCTGGAATGTAGCTAGATTGGATAAGGATGCTCTCCTGAGGGCACTAGAAGCAGGAGGCAGGATGCTGGAAGAAGCTGAAACTCCGCTGGCCTCGAGGGCGGAGACTGAACAGCTCATCGATCGCACGATGAGACTCATCGCAAAAGGCTGTGACGAATCCATGCCGAGAAGGTCACGAAGAGTTCATAGGAAGCCCGCGTACTGGTGGACGGAAGATGTCGCTGAGCTCAGGCGGAGCTGTCTCAAGCTAAGGCGCAGAGTCCAAAGAGCACGGAGGAGCAGACGCGCCTCTGCTCTGCACAACGAGGCATACAAGATGGCCAAGAAGCAGCTCGGAAAGGCAGTGAAATACAGTAAAGCTAGATGCTGGAGAGAATTGTGCGCGGAAGTTGACAACGACACCTGGGGACGCGGCTATCAGATTGTTACGAAAAAGCTAGGCCGATCAGCCCTGGTGGGACCGAAGGACCCTGAAGAAATGTACGAGATAGTGGACGGACTCTTTCCAGAACATCCTGACAGAGAACCTAAGGAGTATCCAACCGGCGGTGAAGTGCCAGCCTTCTCCGTGGCAGAGATGCGTGAAGCCGCTGCATCCATCGGAAACCGCAAGGCGCCTGGCCCTGATGGAATACCAGCGGAGGTCATAAAGCTCATAGCTGGAGAGTTTCCGTACCTTCTGTTGAACATGTACAACCTCTGCCTCCGGGCAGGGGTGTTCGGCTCAAGGTGGAAACTCCAACGACTGGTGCTACTCGACAAGGGGAAGGGGCCGCCGATTAGCCCCTCTTCGTACAGGCCGCTTTGTATGCTCGATACGGCGGGAAAAGTACTCGAAAAGATGATCCGTGGACGGCTGCGGGGAGCCGTAGAGGCAGCCGGAGGCCTAGCTGACAATCAGCACGGCTTTCGAGAAGGGAGATCGACCATCGGAGCCATCGCCGAGGCGTTGGAACCAGCCGAAAGGGCGTGGCAGGGAAACCACAGGTCGAGAAGTGCCTGTGTCCTGGTCACACTTGACGTCCGAAATGCATTTAATTCTGTTAAATGGCTGGATATACTTCGCGCGCTCGAGGAGCGATTTGCGGTGCCGTGGTACATCACTAGGATCATCAGTGACTATCTCGACAACCGGGAGCTGATCTTCGAGACATCGGAGGGGCATCGTAGAAAGAGATTAACGTCAGGGGTAGCACAGGGCTCAGCGCTGGGCCCAGATTTGTGGAATGTCGTCTACGATGGGATCCTATCCCTGCAGATGCCTGAGGGGACGAAGCTCGTCGGCTTCGCGGACGACATCGCCGCTATCATCACAGCCAGACACGAAGAGCAGGCCAGAAGGCTCGTCGGACAGGTTTCTCGGCGCGTCAGCAATTGGTTGACGGAACATGGGCTCGAACTGGCAGCCAGTAAGACGGAGATAGTCGTACTCACTCGACAGAAAACATTCCCAGAGCCCTTCCAAGCTGAGGTGGACGGCACACGCATCGAGGCAGTGAAGGTGCTTCGATACCTGGGGTTAAAACTGGACGCCAAACTCTCGTTTTGGGCACACATTCAGGGTGCTGCTGACAAGGCGGCAAGCATGGCGGCTATGCTCTCGAGGATCATGCCAAACGTTGCGGGTCCAAGAAGTTCCAAAAGGCGGATCCTGATGAGCGTCGTACACTCGATCTTGCTGTACGGCGCGGAAATCTGGGCTGATGCACTTGAGACGGAGCGGAAAAGGAAGAAGATGGCCTCTGTGCAAAGGAGGACTGCCCTGCGAATCGCCAGCGCGTATCGCACGGTGTCGGAGGCCGCGGTGCTGGTCATCGCCGGGGTAATACCTATCGACTTATTGGCCAAAGAGCGGAAGCGCGTCTACAAGGGAAAGCAGGAGGCGCAAACCCGAAACATCAGGAAGGAGGAAAGGCAGCGCACTTTACGAGACTGGGAACAGCGATGGCAACTGGCAACGACTGGCAGGTGGACCGCCCAACTGGTAGGGGATCTCACGTCGTGGATTAGCCGAGAACACGGGGAGGTAAACTTCTACCTCACCCAGCTACTATCGGGGCATGGCATGTTCAACGCATACCTGTACAAGTGCAACAGGAAGAGAAGCCCCTACTGTGACTACTGTCCAGGAGAGGAGGACGACGTGCGGCACACATTCTTCGTGTGCGAACGATGGAGTGTGATGAGAGAAGCACTGGTAGAAGCTTTCGGCGCAGCGCCGGTAGTAGAGAGCATTGTTGCACTGATGTTACGGTCCCAGGCAAACTGGGACGTCGTAGTGCACTACGCGGAAAGTGTACTCCGCGCTAAGAAGAGAGATGAGCAGGAAAGGGAACGTGCACCGCAAAGCCCGTAGGGGAATTGCCATGGACCCGACCCGTCGGAGAGAAGCGAGAAACCGCAAGATCTGTGCGATGCAGCGAGAGTAAGGGAGACAAGCGCCAGAGATAGCGCAAAAACCCATGACCCTGAAGTAATGCGAAAGCGGTTCCGGGGTCATGGGGTGACGCGAGGGTGGGTGGTTTTTAGTGGGTATGGCCAACTATGGAGGAGTCCCACACTATTGGCGGGCCACAGCCCGTCGATGTGCGTAAATTGCATTTTTCCACCCGATCCCTAAAAAAAAAAAAAAAAAAAAAAAAAACTACCACTACCACTACCACTACCACTACCACTACCACTACCACTACCACTACCACTACCACTACCACTACCACTACCACTACCACTACCACTACCACTACCACTACCACTACCACTACCACTACCACTACCACTACCACTACCACTACCACTACCACTACCACTACCACTACCACTACCACTACCACTACCACTACCACTACCACTACCACTACCACTACCACTACCACTACCACTACCACTACCACTACCACTACCACTACCACTACCACTACCACTACCACTACCACTACCACTACCACTACCACTACCACTACCACTACCACTACCACTACCACTACCACTACCACTACCACTACCACTACCACTACCACTACCACTACCACTACCACTACCACTACCACTACCACTACCACTACCACTACCACTACCACTACCACTACCACTACCACTACCACTACCACTACCACTACCACTACCACTACCACTACCACTACCACTACCACTACCACTACCACTACCACTACCACTACCACTACCACTACCACTACCACTACCACTACCACTACCACTACCACTACCACTACCACTACCACTACCACTACCACTACCACTACCACTACCACTACCACTACCACTACCACTACCACTACCACTACCACTACCACTACCACTACCACTACCACTACCACTACCACTACCACTACCACTACCACTACCACTACCACTACCACTACCACTACCACTACCACTACCACTACCACTACCACTACCACTACCACTACCACTACCACTACCACTACCACTACCACTACCACTACCACTACCACTATCACTACCACTACCACTACCACTACCACTACCACTACCACTACCACTACCACTACCACTACCACTACCCCACAGGGGGAGTCTGTAACCCCTACGTGGCGCGTCCCCAGGTGGCGGATAGGGGAATGCTCGTCGTCCGTTGTGGCGGGACACTTCGGTGCCCTGCCATTTTACGGGCGGAGGGTAGGAGTGAAATAAAATAGCTCCCGCGGACCAAACAGACTAGGGGAAGAAACCCCGAAAATAAATCAACTATGGCCAGTACGACGAAGGAGCCATCGTTTACGGTGCAGGGGTCCGGATCCCCAGTACCGGCGCCATTCGGGAGTGAGCAAGCGGGCTCCCAGGCGTCGTCAACCAACGACCGCAGTGCTGCAGGGGTGGACGCTTTGGCCCCGGCAGCATTTAAAGCCACAAGCATCAGCAGGAATAGCAGTAACGGCGGGGTCCAGGACAACCAGCCAGGTGGATCTGCGAACAAAATGAAGGAAGAAAGTCTGAAAACGCAATGCGCAGACTTGGAGAAGGAGGAAGGAGACCACCTTCTTGAGTTGGCAAGACAGCTGAAGGAGCTGCTACGGCTCTGCAAGCACCACAGGAATCTGCCCGGCCCAGTCAAGACGGGACTCGAAAAGGCAGAGGAAGCCCTCGATTTGGCTAACCGTAGCCGTAAAGCATGGAAGCGGACGAGACAAAGACTCCAATTAGCGCAGGTGGTAAGCACAGAAGCGACGCCTGAGAAATCCGGAAACGACGGAGAAAAGGCCAATGCGGGGCCCAATAAGACGAAGGCTGCCAAAGCAAGGCTCGACAGCGGCCAGAGAGTGAGCGCTTTGCAGGGCAACCGGAACACGCCTGCATCCAAGAGGAAGCGGCAGGGGAACGGCACTCCAAGCCCGGAAGCAGTTGGGACCCCCAGGCAGGACCGGAAGAAACCGAGGGAACACGACGAGGAATGGAAAGTGCAGCGGAAGCGACACCCCAAACCGGTGAAGCCCTTCGAAGGGACTCGTGAGCCGAATAGACCGGCGGTAGCCAAGGACCCAAGACAGGGAAAGGGTACCAGACGCAGGAGGGTGCGACCTGAGGCGGTCATTATCAAACCAGCCGAGGGAACTAGCTATGCCGCGGTAGTCAGAACTATCCGCGGGAAAGTGAACCCCGAGGAACTGGAGGTAAAGGTCAAGGACATCAGGCCGACCAAGAGCGGGGATGTCCTAGTGGAAATGGGAGCGTCCGCAGCCAACAAAACGCGATTCCAGAAGGCCCTGCAGGAGGCGGTAGGCGAATCGGGTGAGGTGAAACAGCTAGCCCCCAAGGCTCAAATAGAGATACGGGATCTTGACGCAGCTTCCGACGCAGAAGAGGTCGAAGCCGCGGTCATAGCCTTCCTGGGTTTGGAAAACGGGGGTGGCTTGAAAATCAACTTGACGAAGCCCAATTTTAGAGGCAGTGCGAAGGCGTACGTCGAACTCGGAGCAGCAGAAGCAGCAAAGCTGGACCGTGCCGCGCGGATCAAGATCGGCTGGATGAACTGCCGGGTGCAAATAAAGGTGAAGGCGACGCGCTGCTACCGGTGCAATGGGTACGGGCACGTGGCAGCTGTATGCAAGGCGGAGGACCGGACAAAGCAGTGCTGGAAGTGCAGTGAGGTAGGCCACAAGGCGGTAGAGTGTCGTAACGATCCTCGCTGCGCTCTCTGCGCCGAAAGGCAGGAGGGAGGTGGGAACGACCACATCCAGGGTTCAAGCAAGTGCGCAGCCTACCGCGAGGCTGAACGCAAGGCGAACAAGAAGCCGGGATGGCGGTAGTTATGCAGGGAAACCTGAGCCGTAGTAGGCTGGCGCAGGACCTAATGGTCCAACTAGCCCACGAGCACGAAGCGAAGCTGTTCATTGTCAGTGAGCAGTATAAAAATATGGATTCTTCTGACTGGTTCTCAGATACGACGGGTTACGCGGCGATATGGGTGAGGGACAGGGCCGTGCTGCCGATCAACAATCAGGGTAAGGGAAGCGGCTATGTCTGGATCTCGTGTGGTAGTATTACCTATGTGAGCTGTTACCTCTCACCGAACGAGGGGATCGACATCTTCCGGGAAAAGCTCCACCAGATAGAAGACACCTGCCAAGCTATCGGAGGGGAGATTCTGTTAGCAGGAGATTTCAACGCTTGGTCCCAGGAATGGGGTATGACGCGGTCGAACAGGCGAGGAAGCGAGGTAGCGGAGCTGGCGGCCAGACTGGACATGATCGTCCTGAACGAAGGTTCGACGGCGACTTTTAGAAGGAGAGGATGCCAAGGCACCATCATTGACGTCACCTTTGCAACCCCTGGGGTAGCAGCATCAACGGCAGATTGGAGGGTCCTGGAAGACTTCACAGCCAGCGATCACCAATATGTGAGGTACCGAGTCATGGTGACGGGAAGGCATGCCGTGAGTCCCCAAACCCGGGCTCAGCAGAAAAGTTGGAACGTGGCGAAACTGGACACGGAGGCTCTTCTTAGCAAACTAGCGGAAGGGGGCGGTTTGCTGTCGGAAGAAAATGATTCTGCGGCGACGAAAGAACACGCTGTAGCACTTGTCGGCAAAACCATGCTGCTGATTGAGAAATGCTGCAAAGCGTCCATGCCCAGGAGACCTAGCAAACCGCGAAGGAAACCAGCGTACTGGTGGACGGCGGAGATCGCTGAGCTCAGGAGAGAGTGCTTGCGTTTGAGACGCATCTCACAAAGAGCCCGGAGAAGGGCGGATGCAGGATGGGATAATTCCGCGTACAAGGCAGCTAAGAAGCAGCTTACGAGAGCAGTGAAAGACAGCAAAGCACGGTGTTGGAAAGACTTGTGTAACGACGTCAACGAGGAAACTTGGGGTCGCGGTTACCAAATCGTTACGAAGAAGCTGGGCCAAATGGCGGCAGAGGGGCCGAAGGATCCGCAAGTCATGGAGGAGATTGTGGAGTCGCTGTTTCCCGACCACCCGGAGAGAGAACAACCCCCAGAACAGCCGGCTGAGACGCCCCAACCTTTCACGGTGGAGGAACTTCAGAAGGCAGCAGCTTCACTCGGTAACAGAAAGGCGCCAGGCCTGGATGGCATACCGAACGAAGTACTGAAGGTTGTCGCAAGAAAGTACCCTTTTCTGTTACTGAACATGTTTAATGCGTGCCTCAGAGCAGGAACATTCGACGATAGATGGAAGGTGCAACGTCTTGTGCTGTTGGACAAGGGCAAGGGACCTCCGATAACCCCCTCGTCCTACAGACCACTCTGCCTGCTGGATACAACCGGGAAGCTTCTAGAAAAGCTTATCAGAGCCAGGCTCCGACGGGCCATAGAGGCGGCGGGCGGGCTTGCCGAAAGGCAACACGGATTCCGAGAGAAGCGGTCAACGATAGGCGCAGCGCAAGAGATAGTGGAGGCTGCTCACAGCGCGTGGATGGGCAACCCGAGGACGAGGAGCGTCTGCATAGTTGTCACATTTGATGTGAAAAATGCATTTAACACCGTAAGGTGGACGGATATCATGGTTGCTCTGAAGGAGCGATTCAGGGTTCCGCCCTACCTTACGTACATTATAGACGACTACCTTCGGAGGAGGGTACTGCAGTACGACACCACCGACGGAAGCCGCAGGAAGGCAATCACAGCAGGCGTGGCGCAAGGGTCAGCCCTAGGACCTGATCTTTGGAATGCAGTCTATGATGGTATTCTGACGATGGACCTGCCTGACGGGACGAAGCTTGTGGGCTTTGCCGACGACATCGCGGCGGTCATCTACGCGAGAACGGAGACACAAGCTAGGTTGCGAGTGGCTCAAGTGGCTAGGAAGACCATCGATTGGTTGGAGGACCATGGCCTCAAACTGGCAGCCAGCAAGACAGAGATGGTGGTTCTCACGAGGAGGCGCACGTTCGACGAACCGTTTCACGCGGAGGTGGGAGGAGAGAGGATCGTGTCGGCGGGTTGGGTGCGGTACTTGGGCATACTGCTCGATACCAAACTTACCTTCTGGGCACACCTGCAAAGATCGGCGGATAAAGCGGAGACGATGACAGCGATGCTGTCGCGACTCATGCCCAACATAGCTGGCCCTCGGCCATACAAAAGGAAGATCTTGATGGGGGTGGTCCACTCCATGATGCTCTACGGAGCGGAGGTATGGGGAGAGGCGGTGAGGGTTAAAAAATACCGAAAGCGCCTAGCCTCAGTCCAAAGGAGAGCAGCACTAAAGGGTAGCCTGCGCGTACCGCACTGTTTCGGAGGCAGCGGTACTGGTCGTAGCAGGGGTCATTCCCATCGACCTCCTCGCCATGGAGCGCAGAAGAATCTACGCCAGAAGGAATGAAGAGGACAGGAAAACGGTCAGGAGCGAGGAGAGAAGCGCAACCGTGAGATCATGGGAGGAACGTTGGATGCTGGACACCACAGGAAGGTGGACGGCCCGACTCATCGGACAACTGCAGCCGTGGATTAACAGACGGCATGGGGAGGTAAACTATTACCTCACCCAGTTCCTGACGGGACATGGGCATTTTAATGCCTTTTTGTACAGGAGGAATCGAAAGGACAGCCCCGTCTGCGACTACTGTCCGACGCTGGAGGATGATGCCAAGCACACGTTCTTCGAGTGCGGGCGTTGGGCCATAAAACGGCGGGAGCTCAACGAGCGGAGCACCACACCGTTAACGCTGGACAGCGTTATTGCGCAGATGCTACTATCCCAGGGGAACTGGGACGCGGTAGCAGAGTACGTCGAGGATATCTTGAGGACCAAGAAAACTGAGGAGAAACAGAGGGAGAGAGTGAGAGACAGATATGAAGGGGTAGAGAGCGACTGAGACCTGGAGCCCAGTAGGGTCCGGGTAAGTCCAAAGCGGTAAGAAAAAGATCGGACGCCGAGAGGCGATTAATAGGCGGAGAGCCGAGTAGCGGCGTATGTTATAATTCAATACCCTGCAGTAATGCGAAAGCGGGTCCGGGGTATTGAGTTGGCGGGGAAGGGGAGGTGGTTTTAGTGGGTAGGGCCGTTCGCGGAGGAGTCCCACACTACCAATTTTGGTGTGCGTAAACGCATTTCCACCTCCCTACACAAAAAAAAAAAAAAAAAAAAAAAAAAAAAAAAACTACCACTACCACTACCACTACCACTACCACTCCACAGGGGGATTCTGTAACCCCTACGTGGCGCGTCCCCAGGTGGCGGATAGGGGAATGCTCACCGTGCGTGGTGGTGGGGCACTCCGGTGTCCTGCCATTTCACGTGCGGAGGGTAGGAGTGAAATAAAATAGCTCCCGCGGACCAAACAGCCTAGGGGAAGAAACCCCGAAAACAAATCAACTATGGAGAGGTCGGTTTATGGAAAAGCGATTACGGTGCAGGGGCGCGGATCCCCAGTACCGGCGCCGACAGGGAGTGAGCAAGCGGGCTCCCGGGCGTCGTCATCTGACGACCGCAGTGCTTCAAGGGTGGGCGACTTGGCCCTTGGAGCATCCAATGCTACAAGCGGAGGAATCGACGAGGAAGACGTGATGGACCTCAACACGAGCTTCAACGTCGTCGAGGAGGACGACAAACTCCCGACTGACCTCAGGGAAAGGAACGACTATGTCGCCAGCATGGAGAGAGTGGTTCAGGAGAGTCTGCGGAAACTGGAGACGATCCTCGAATCAATGCAGGAGTTCTGCCAGCTGCCGAGGAACAAAAACCTGCACCGGCAGATAAAGGAGGGCATTGAGAAGGCACTGTACTCCGCGCACCATCTGCGAAGGGAGTGCCAAAACAGTGCTTACTCTGTCGCCGACTACACGGGTCTTTTGACCTATGAGTTGGGACTTAAGATAAAGAAGGAGAGGGCCCGGCAGAAGGCCAGGAAAGCGAAGTCCGCTTGCGCCGGCACTCAGACGGAGTCCCCAACCTTGGGGGTTTCGTCGGGTAGTCGGCCCGACAAAGGGAAGAGGGAAAGAGAGCCAACAGCGAGCCCGAGTGAGGCACCGCCTGAGGCGAGGCCGGCTCTCAAGGAGTCCCGAACGGAGGGAAACCGAACTTTTCGCGTGGTCACGAGGAGACGGGCGAAAAACCCCACCCCGACAACAGCTCCGGGGAGTGTGCCCATGGAGGTAGACGGGCGTACCTCCAAAAAAGGAGGAAAGAAGAAGAAGAAGGCGAAGCAGGAGAAGGCTCCGCCTGCAGCTAGTGCCCCGCCGAGCAGGGGACGCGACGCAGCAGGAGCCACGTCCAAAAGGAGGAGGATCCGCCCTGAGGCTCTGCTCATAGATCCTGCACAAGGCAGGACCTATGCTGAGATCCTCAGGGAGGTGCAAAAAGGGGTCAACCCTGATGAGCTTGGCGTAAAAGTCAAGGGCATCAGGCAGACAAAAGCCGGAGCCGTCCTCTTGGAGGTGAAGGCGAAGGCCGAAGACAGGGCCAGGTTCGGCTCTGCCATCGAGGGGGTGCTTGGGAACAAGGGAAGCTTGAGGCAACTCATTCCCCGAGCGGAGCTCGTCATCCGTGATGTTGTGGAGACAACGGAGGTACGAGAAGTAGAGGAGGCTCTGGAGAGGTTCTTCGGGGGGCACATCGGCAGTCCTCCGAAGATAAACCTCTCCAAAAGGAGCAACAGGGGCTGCATTCTAGCTTTTGTGGAGCTAGATGCAGCACCCGCAGCAAAACTGGAGCGCGCCGCCCGGCTTAAGGTCGGGTGGGTGAACTGCCGGGTCGCGGCATGGACTCCCGAGATCCGGTGCTATCGCTGCCACGCCACCGGGCACCTGGCACGCGACTGCACCGGGGAGGACCGGAGCGACTGCTGTCGGAAGTGCGGTCTGGAGGGCCACAAGGCGGCGAGCTGTCAGAACCTGACGGTGCGCCGCCCCCCGCCCACAGCCAAACGGAAGAAGTAACCGAAAACGTCGGAGGAGGCTGCACACGCGGCGTATTGCGCCTATAACCAATGACCCTGAAGTAATGCTAACGCGGTTCCGGGGTCATTGGTTGGCGGGGAAGGGGAGGTGGTTTTAGTGGGTAGGGCCGTTCGCGGAGGAGTCCCACACTACCATTTTGGTGTGCGTAAAGCATTTCCACCTCCCTACACAAAAAAAAAAAAAAAAAAAAAACTACCACTACCACTACCACTACCACTACCACTACCACTATCACTACCACTACCACTACCACTACCACTACCACTACCACTACCACTACCACTACCACTACCACTACCACTACCACTACCACTACCACTACCACTACCCCACAGGGGGAGTCTGTAACCCCTACGTGGCGCGTCCCCAGGTGGCGGATAGGGGAATGCTCGCCGTCCGTGGTGGCGGGACACTTCGGTGCCGTGCCATTTTACGGGCGGAGGGTAGGAGTGAAATAAAATAGCTCCCGCGGACCAAACAGACTAGGGGAAGAAACCCCGAAAATAAATCAAGTATGGAAAGGTGTGATATGAACGTATTACCCCAAGTGAGTATCTCTCTGACAGAGGGTAATCTCACCACCGGTTCGAATCGGGTGAAAGCCCCGGTGGCTGGTGCCGGCCTCACGGATTTTGGGGGAGGCCACAGTGACATGGAGGTGGGCCACTTGGCCTCCATGGCACTTAAAACGCCAAGTGAGAGAAACAGCAGGAATGCTACAGGGGTGGACGACTTGGCCCCGGCAGCATTAAAAGCCACAAGAAACAGCAGCGACGGCGGTATGAAGAATCTCCCACCAGTCAACGCAGCAAGCGAGGGGTGGGAGGACAGTCTGAGAGCTCAGTGTGCAGAATTCGAGAAGGAGGAAGAAACCCACCTACTTGCCATAGCGGAAGCGCTGAAAGTTATGCAGGGGCTCTGTAAGGTGCACAGGAACTTACCAAAAACGGTTAAGGACGAAATGGAGAAGATATATGAGGCCTTGGATATGGCGAAGCGAAGCCGGAGAGCATGGAAGCGGGCTAAGCACAATCTCCAAACTGCAGTGGCGGCGAGGAAAGAAGCGACAACAGAGTTGGTCGGAAACGAAGGAGGGAAAACCAAACAGGGAGCTACCGATGTTATGGCAGCCAAACCGAAGCCTGGTGGTAGCCGCAGAGAGAACACCATGCAAGACAATCGGGACACACCGGTAAGTAAGAGAAAGAGGCAAGGGAACGGTACCCCAAGCCCAGGAGTAATCGGGACACCCAGGCAGGACCGGAAGAAGCTGAGAGAGAACGGCGATGAGTGGCAGGTAGTACAGCACCGACACCCGAAAGCTACGAAACCCGCCAAAGGGGTAGCAGCGCCGAGAAAACCAGTTGGAGCCAAGGGACCTGACCAAGGGAAAGGAGCCAGACGCAGGAGGGTACGCCCCGAGGCGGTTCTCATCAAGCCAGCCGAGGGGAAAAGCTACGCCTCCGTGGTCAAAGACATACGCAGGGGAGTGAATCCCGAGGATCTAGAGGTGAAAATCAAAGACATAAGGCCAACTAAGGGCGGCGACGTCTTGGTGGTGCTGGGAGCATCCGCTGCGAACAGGGCCAGGTTCCAGGAAGCTGTGCAGGAAGCTGTGGGAGCGACGGGCGCGGTGAGAAATTTAGTCCCCAGGGCGCAGGTGGAAATACGCGATCTCGACGTGGCTGCCGACGCCAAAGAGGTTGAGGCTGCGGTTAGAGCCTTTCTGGGTGACGAAAACGGGGGTGACTTGAGAGTCAACATGACGAAAGCAAACTACCGAGGCAACGCGAAGGCATTCGTCGAGCTGGGAGCTGCGGCGGCAGCGAAATTGGATAGCGCCGCGCGGATCAAGATCGGGTGGATGTACTGTCGAGTCCGACTGAAGGTGAAGGCAACCCGCTGCTATCGGTGTAACGGGTACGGACACGTGGCGGCTGGATGTCAGGCGGTGGACCGGACCAACCAATGCTGGAAATGCAGTGAGGTAGGGCATAAAGCGGCAGAATGCCAAAACGAGCCCCGATGCGCTCTATGTGCCGAAAGGCAGGAGGTAGGCGGTAGCGATCACGTGCCAGGCTCGAGCAAGTGCGCAGCCTACCGCGAAGCTGAACGTAAGGCGAACAAAAAGTCGGGATGGCGGTAGTACTGCAAGGCAATCTGAGCCGCAGCAGGCTGGCGCAGGATTTAATGATCCAACTAGCCTGCGAAAAAGAAGTGGATATGTTCATGGTCAGTGAACAATATAAAAACATGGAGAGCCCAGACTGGTACTCGGACACAACGGGATACGCGGCAATATGGGTAAGGAACAGGGCCAGCCTGCCAATTAAGAACCAAGGCAAGGGAAATGGCTACGTATGGATCTCGAGTGGTAGTGTCACATACGTGAGCTGCTACCTCTCACCAAACGAGGGGTTCGACACCTTCCAACAGAAACTCCACCAGATAGAGGACACCTGTCAAGCTATTGGAGGGGAGATCCTGTTGGCAGGTGACTTCAACGCATGGTCCCAGGAATGGGGCATGACGCGGTCCAATAGGCGAGGAGGCGAAGTAGCCGAACTAGCAGCTAGACTGGACATGATCATCTTGAACGAAGGGACAACGGCAACTTTTAGAAGGACAGGATGCCAAGGCACAATTATCGACATTACACTCGCAACCCCGGGTGTAGCAACACGGACGGCAGACTGGAGGGTTCTGGAGGATTACACAGCCAGCGATCACCAGTATGTAGCATACCGAGTCAGGGCGACGGACAGGCAGGTCGACGACCCTCCTATTCGGACAGAGCAGAAAAGTTGGAACGTCGCGAAACTCAACCACGAGGCTCTCCTCAGGGAACTAGCGAAAGGGGGCGGCTTACTCGTCGAAGCAACCGAGGACCCGGCAACGAAGGAGCACGCGGAAACACTGGTCGAACACACCATGGCGCTCATTGCGAAAGGATGCAAGGCATCTATGCCCAGGCGCACCAGCAAACCGCGGAGGAAACCTGCATACTGGTGGACAGCAGAAATTGCCGATCTCAGGAAGGATTGCCTCCGACTGAGACGCATATCGCAAAGAGCCCGGAGAAGGGCGGATGAAGGGTGGGACAACGCTGCATACAAGGCAGCTAAAAAATTACTGACGAGAGCAGTCAAGGATAGCAAAACCCGATGCTGGAAATCGCTATGTAACGACGTTAACGAGGAGACATGGGGCCGCGGCTATCAAATCGTCACGAAGAGGATAGGTCAAATGGCAGCCGAGGGGCCGAAAGACCCGCAAACCATGGAGGACATCGTGGGGTCGTTGTTCCCTGACCATCCGGAAAGAGAACAACCCCCTGAACAGCCAGTGGAAGTGCTCCAACCCTTTACGGTGGAGGAACTCCTCAAGGCAGCAGCTTCTCTCGGTAACAAGAAGACGCCAGGCCCGGATGGTATACCGAACGAAGTATTGAAGGTAACAGCAAGTAGGTACCCATTTCTGCTACTTAATATGTACAACGCATGCCTCAGGGCAGGCACGTTTGACGCTAGATGGAAAGTGCAGCGGCTAGTGTTGCTAGACAAGGGGAAGGGTCCACCAATAACCCCTTCGTCCTATAGACCGCTATGTATGCTGGACACAACAGGGAAGCTCCTGGAAAAGCCCATCCGAGCCAGGCTCCGACGGGCCATAGAAGAGGCGGGCGGGTTCGCCAAACGGCAGCACGGTTTCCGCGAAAAGCGGTCAACCATAGGCGCAGCCCAGGAGATTGTCGAGGCTGCTCACAGGGCGTGGACGGGAAACCCGAGGACGAGAAGCGTCTGCGTGGTGGTCACGTTTGACGTTAAAAACGCGTTCAATACCGTGAAGTGGACGGACATTATGGGCGCTCTGAAAGAGCGTTTCGGTGTACCGGCCTACCTGACGTGTATCGTGGACGATTATTTAAGAAGGAGGGTACTGCAGTACGACACTACGGACGGCAGGCGCACGAAAGCGATCACAGCAGGCGTGGCGCAAGGATCGGCCTTAGGGCCTGATCTCTGGAATGCTGTATATGATGGAATCCTCACAATGGACCTGCCGGAAGATACGAAGCTAGTGGGCTTTGCGGACGATATCGCGGCGGTAATCTACGCGCGAACAGAGACGCAAGCTAGACAGCGAGTGGGCCAAGTGTCGAGAAAGACCATTGACTGGCTGGAAGACCACGGCCTGCAACTGGCAACGAGCAAAACGGAAATAGTTGTCCTCACGAGGAGGCGCTTATTCGAAGAGCCGTTTCATGCGGAGGTGGGAGGCGAAAGGATCCTCAAGATGTGTCCTCAAGATGGGTGCGGTACCTGGGCATCCTCCTCGACACGAAGCTGACTTTCTGGGCCCATCTGCAAAGAACGGCGGATAGAGCGGGGACGTGACAGCGATGCTGTCGCGGCTCATGCCAAATATCGACGGACCAAGGCCTTACAAGAGGAAGATCCTGATGAGCGTGGTTCACTCCATAATGCTATATGGAGCGGAGGTATGGGGGGAGGCGGTAAAGGTAAAAAAATACCGGAAGCGCCTAGCCTCGGTCCAAAGGAGAGCAGCTCTGAGGGTAGCCTGTGCGTACCGCACAGTCTCGGAGGCAGCGGTGCTAGTCATAGCTGGGGTCATCCCTATCGATCTCTTGGCTATGGAGCGCAAGAGAATATATGCCAGAAAAATGGAGGACGACAAACAAACGGTCAAGAGTGAGGAGAGAAGAGCTGTCATGCAGGAATGGGAGGAGCGCTGGACGCTGAACGCCACGGGGAGGTGGACGGCTCGGCTTATCGGGCAACTACAGCCCTGGATAAGGAGAACGCACGGGGAGGTGAATTACTACCTCACCCAATTTTTGACGGGACATGGGCATTTCAATGCCTTCCTATACCGGAGGAACCGCAAGGACAGGCCCCTGTGCGATTACTGCCCAATGCTGGAGGACGACGCTTGGCACACGTTTTTTGAGTGCGAGCGATGGGCCTCTAAACGGCGGGAGCTGAACGAAAGGAGCAGTTCACCATTAACACCGGACAACGTAGTTGCCTATATGCTACTGACCCAAGAGAACTGGGATGCAGTAGCAGCGTATGTCGAGGACATCCTAAGGACGAAGAAAACGGAGGAGAAAGAGAGAGAGAGGGAGAGAGAAGCAGAGAGAGAGGGCGACTGAATCCTCGAGCCGCGCAGAGCTCGCGAGGGGATGAAGTATGCACAAGAAAGAGCTGAGGCTGAGAAGCGAAGAACAGAAGGAGAGCCGAGAATCGGCGTATGCTATAACTCAATACCCTGCAGTAATGCGAAAGCGGGTCCGGGGTATTGAGTTGGCGGTAAAGGGGAGGTGGTTTTAGTGGGTAGGGCCGTTCGCGGAGGAGTCCCACACTACCATTTTGGTGTGCGTAAAGCATTTCCACCTCCCTACACAAAAAAAAAAAAAAAAAAAAAAAAAAAAAAACCACTACCACTACCACTACCACTACCACTACCACTACCACTACCACTACCACTACCACTACCACTACCACTACCACTACCACTACCACTACCACTACCACTACCACTACCACTACCACTACCACTACCACTACCACTACGACTACGACTACGACTACGACTACCACTACCACTACCACTACCACTACCACTACCACTACCACTACCACTACCACTACCACTACCACTACCACTACCACTACCACTACCACTACCACTACCACTACCACTACCACTACCACTACCACTACCACTACCACTACCACTACCACTACCACTACCACTACCACTACCACTACCACTACCACTACCACTACCACTACCACTACCACTACCACTACCACTACCACTACCACTACCACTACCACTACCACTACCACTACCACTACCACTACCACTACCACTACCACTACCACTACCACTACCACTACCACTACCACTACCACTACCACTACCACTACCACTACCACTACCACTACCACTACCACTACCACTACCACTACCACTACCACTACCACTACCACTACCACTACCACTACCACTACCACTACCACTACCACTACCACTACCACTACCACTACCACTACCACTACCACTACCACTACCACTCCACAGGGGGAGTCTGTAACCCCTACGTGGCGCGTCCCCAGGTGGCGGATAGGGGAATGCTCACCGTGCGTGGTGGTGGGGCACTCCGGTGTCCTGCCATTTCACGTGCGGAGGGTAGGAGTGAAATAAAATAGCTCCCGCGGACCAAACAGCCTAGGGGAAGAAACCCCGAAAACAAATCAACTATGGAGAGGTCGGTTTATGGAAAAGCGATTACGGTGCAGGGGCGCGGATCCCCAGTACCGGCGCCGACAGGGAGTGAGCAAGCGGGCTCCCGGGCCTCGTCATCTGACGACCGCAGTGCTTCAAGGGTGGGCGACTTGGCCCTTGGAGCATCCAATGCTACAAGCGGAGGAATCGACGAGGAAGACGTGATGGACCTCAACACGAGCTTCAACGTCGTCGAGGAGGACGACAAACTCCCGACTGACCTCAGGGAAAGGAAGGACTATGTCGCCAGCATGGAGAGAGTGGTTCAGGAGAGTCTGCGGAAACTGGAGACGATCCTCGAATCAATGCAGGAGTTCTGCCAGCTGCCGAGGAACAAAAACCTGCACCGGCAGATAAAGGAGGGCATTGAGAAGGCACTGTACTCCGCGCACCATCTGCGAAGGGAGTGCCAAAACAGTGCTTACTCTGTCGCCGACTACACGGGTCTTTTGACCTATGAGTTGGGACTTAAGATAAAGAAGGAGAGGGCCCGGCAGAAGGCCAGGAAAGCGAAGTCCGCTTGCGCCGGCACTCAGACGGAGTCCCCAACCTTGGGGGTTTCGTCGGGTAGTCGGCCCGACAAAGGGAAGAGGGAAAGAGAGCCAACAGCGAGCCCGAGTGAGGCACCGCCTGAGGCGAGGCCGGCTCTCAAGGAGTCCCGAACGGAGGGAAACCGAACTTTTCGCGTGGTCACGAGGAGACGGGCGAAAAACCCCACCCCGACAACAGCTCCGGGGAGTGTGCCCATGGAGGTAGACGGGCGTACCTCCAAAAAAGGAGGAAAGAAGAAGAAGAAGGCGAAGCAGGAGAAGGCTCCGCCTGCAGCTAGTGCCCCGCCGAGCAGGGGACGCGACGCAGCAGGAGCCACGTCCAAAAGGAGGAGGATCCGCCCTGAGGCTCTGCTCATAGATCCTGCACAAGGCAGGACCTATGCTGAGATCCTCAGGGAGGTGCAAAAAGGGGTCAACCCTGATGAGCTTGGCGTAAAAGTCAAGGGCATCAGGCAGACAAAAGCCGGAGCCGTCCTCTTGGAGGTGAAGGCGAAGGCCGAAGACAGGGCCAGGTTCGGCTCTGCCATCGAGGGGGTGCTTGGGAACAAGGGAAGCTTGAGGCAACTCATTCCCCGAGCGGAGCTCGTCATCCGTGATGTTGTGGAGACAACGGAGGTACGAGAAGTAGAGGAGGCTCTGGAGAGGTTCTTCGGGGGGCACATCGGCAGTCCTCCGAAGATAAACCTCTCCAAAAGGAGCAACAGGGGCTGCATTCTAGCTTTTGTGGAGCTAGATGCAGCACCCGCAGCAAAACTGGAGCGCGCCGCCCGGCTTAAGGTCGGGTGGGTGAACTGCCGGGTCGCGGCATGGACTCCCGAGATCCGGTGCTATCGCTGCCACGCCACCGGGCACCTGGCACGCGACTGCACCGGGGAGGACCGGAGCGACTGCTGTCGGAAGTGCGGTCTGGAGGGCCACAAGGCGGCGAGCTGTCAGAACCTGACGGTGCGCCGCCCCCCGCCCACAGCCAAACGGAAGAAGTAACCGAAAACGTCGGAGGAGGCTGCACACGCGGCGTATTGCGCCTATAACCAATGACCCTGAAGTAATGCTAACGCGGTTCCGGGGTCATTGGTTGGCGGGGAAGGGGAGGTGGTTTTAGTGGGTAGGGCCGTTCGCGGAGGAGTCCCACACTACCAATTTTGGTGTGCGTAAACGCATTTCCACCTCCCTACACAAAAAAAAAAAAAAAAAAAAAAAAACCACTCCACAGGGGGAGTCTGTAACCCCTACGTGGCGCGTCCCCAGGTGGCGGATAGGGGAATGCTCACCGTGCGTGGTGGTGGGGCACTCCGGTGTCCTGCCATTTCACGTGCGGAGGGTAGGAGTGAAATAAAATAGCTCCCGCGGACCAAACAGCCTAGGGGAAGAAACCCCGAAAACAAATCAACTATGGAGAGGTCGGTTTATGGAAAAGCGATTACGGTGCAGGGGCGCGGATCCCCAGTACCGGCGCCGACAGGGAGTGAGCAAGCGGGCTCCCGGGCGTCGTCATCTGACGACCGCAGTGCTTCAAATGGTGGGCGACTTGGCCCTTGGAGCATCCAATGCTACAAGCGGAGGAATCGACGAGGAAGACGTGATGGACCTCAACACGAGCTTCAACGTCGTCGAGGAGGACGACAAACTCCCGACTGACCTCAGGGAAAGGAAGGACTATGTCGCCAGCATGGAGAGAGTGGTTCAGGAGAGTCTGCGGAAACTGGAGACGATCCTCGAATCAATGCAGGAGTTCTGCCAGCTGCCGAGGAACAAAAACCTACACCGGCAGATAAAGGAGGGCATTGAGAAGGCACTGTACTCCGCGCACCATCTGCGAAGGGAGTGCCAAAACAGTGCTTACTCTGTCGCCGACTACACGGGTCTTTTGACCTATGAGTTGGGACTTAAGATAAAGAAGGAGAGGGCCCGGCAGAAGGCCAGGAAAGCGAAGTCCGCTTGCGCCGGCACTCAGACGGAGTCCCCAACCTTGGGGGTTTCGTCGGGTAGTCGGCCCGACAAAGGGAAGAGGGAAAGAGAGCCAACAGCGAGCCCGAGTGAGGCACCGCCTGAGGCGAGGCCGGCTCTCAAGGAGTCCCGAACGGAGGGAAACCGAACTTGTCGCGTGGTCACGAGGAGACGGGCGAAAAACCCCACCCCGACAACAGCTCCGGGGAGTGTGCCCATGGAGGTAGACGGGCGTACCTCCAAAAAAGGAGGAAAGAAGAAGAAGAAGGCGAAGCAGGAGAAGGCTCCGCCTGCAGCTAGTGCCCCGCCGAGCAGGGGACGCGACGCAGCAGGAGCCACGTCCAAAAGGAGGAGGATCCGCCCTGAGGCTCTGCTCATAGATCCTGCACAAGGCAGGACCTATGCTGAGATCCTCAGGGAGGTGCAAAAAGGGGTCAACCCTGATGAGCTTGGCGTAAAAGTCAAGGGCATCAGGCAGACAAAAGCCGGAGCCGTCCTCTTGGAGGTGAAGGCGAAGGCCGAAGACAGGGCCAGGTTCGGCTCTGCCATCGAGGGGGTGCTTGGGAACAAGGGAAGCTTGAGGCAACTCATTCCCCGAGCGGAGCTCGTCATCCGTGATGTTGTGGAGACAACGGAGGTACGAGAAGTAGAGGAGGCTCTGGAGAGGTTCTTCGGGGGGCACATCGGCAGTCCTCCGAAGATAAACCTCTCCAAAAGGAGCAACAGGGGCTGCATTCTAGCTTTTGTGGAGCTAGATGCAGCACCCGCAGCAAAACTGGAGCGCGCCGCCCGGCTTAAGGTCGGGTGGGTGAACTGCCGGGTCGCGGCATGGACTCCCGAGATCCGGTGCTATCGCTGCCACGCCACCGGGCACCTGGCACGCGACTGCACCGGGGAGGACCGGAGCGACTGCTGTCGGAAGTGCGGTCTGGAGGGCCACAAGGCGGCGAGCTGTCAGAACCTGACGGTGCGCCGCCCCCCGCCCACAGCCAAACGGAAGAAGTAACCGAAAACGTCGGAGGAGGCTGCACACGCGGCGTATTGCGCCTATAACCAATGACCCTGAAGTAATGCTAACGCGGTTCCGGGGTCATTGGTTGGCGGGGAAGGGGAGGTGGTTTTAGTGGGTAGGGCCGTTCGCGGAGGAGTCCCACACTACCAATTTTGGTGTGCGTAAACGCATTTCCACCTCCCTACACAAAAAAAAAAAAAAAAAAAAAAAAAAACCACTCCACAGGGGGAGTCTGTAACCCCTACGTGGCGCGTCCCCAGGTGGCGGATAGGGGAATGCTCACCGTGCGTGGGGGTGGGGCACTCCGGTGTCCTGCCATTTCACGTGCGGAGGGTAGGAGTGAAATAAAATAGCTCCCGCGGACCAAACAGCCTAGGGGAAGAAACCCCGAAAACAAATCAACTATGGAGAGGTCGGTTTATGGAAAAGCGATTACGGTGCAGGGGCGCGGATCCCCAGTACCGGCGCCGACAGGGAGTGAGCAAGCGGGCTCCCGGGCGTCGTCATCTGACGACCGCAGTGCTTCAAGGGTGGGCGACTTGGCCCTTGGAGCATCCAATGCTACAAGCGGAGGAATCGACGAGGAAGACGTGATGGACCTCAACACGAGCTTCAACGTCGTCGAGGAGGACGACAAACTCCCGACTGACCTCAGGGAAAGGAAGGACTATGTCGCCAGCATGGAGAGAGTGGTTCAGGAGAGTCTGCGGAAACTGGAGACGATCCTCGAATCAATGCAGGAGTTCTGCCAGCTGCCGAGGAACAAAAACCTACACCGGCAGATAAAGGAGGGCATTGAGAAGGCACTGTACTCCGCGCACCATCTGCGAAGGGAGTGCCAAAACAGTGCTTACTCTGTCGCCGACTACACGGGTCTTTTGACCTATGAGTTGGGACTTAAGATAAAGAAGGAGAGGGCCCGGCAGAAGGCCAGGAAAGCGAAGTCCGCTTGCGCCGGCACTCAGACGGAGTCCCCAACCTTGGGGGTTTCGTCGGGTAGTCGGCCCGACAAAGGGAAGAGGGAAAGAGAGCCAACAGCGAGCCCGAGTGAGGCACCGCCTGAGGCGAGGCCGGCTCTCAAGGAGTCCCGAACGGAGGGAAACCGAACTTTTCGCGTGGTCACGAGGAGACGGGCGAAAAACCCCACCCCGACAACAGCTCCGGGGAGTGTGCCCATGGAGGTAGACGGGCGTACCTCCAAAAAAGGAGGAAAGAAGAAGAAGAAGGCGAAGCAGGAGAAGGCTCCGCCTGCAGCTAGTGCCCCGCCGAGCAGGGGACGCGACGCAGCAGGAGCCACGTCCAAAAGGAGGAGGATCCGCCCTGAGGCTCTGCTCATAGATCCTGCACAAGGCAGGACCTATGCTGAGATCCTCAGGGAGGTGCAAAAAGGGGTCAACCCTGATGAGCTTGGCGTAAAAGTCAAGGGCATCAGGCAGACAAAAGCCGGAGCCGTCCTCTTGGAGGTGAAGGCGAAGGCCGAAGACAGGGCCAGGTTCGGCTCTGCCATCGAGGGGGTGCTTGGGAACAAGGGAAGCTTGAGGCAACTCATTCCCC
>CAKJTD010000131.1:0-57500 GCA_917499995.1 Ichneumon xanthorius
ATAAGGCATACAAGAGGGCAGCCCATACAAATAGACAAGAAGATTGGGTTTTATACAGAATTCTAAGAAATGAAGTGGTACAAACAATACGTACAAGTAAACGAGATTATTATGAGGTAAACATTGATAATGTGAGATCCAACCCAACGAAAATGTGGCGAACATTAAAAGATTTATTAGGAAATAAAAAAAAGACTGAAAATAGTAAAGGTATAAGTTTTAATGGCTGTGAGTACACAGACGAGTCAACCATATCTGAGCAATTTAATATCTTTTTTCTCCAAAGCATCGAGGACTTAATTGAGAGTGAAGAGCGTGTTAACGATGATAATGTACAAATAGGAATAGAGCAAGTAAGAAACAGAACTTTGGAGTACTTTCAAGATGTTAGCTATGAAGAGGTAGATAAGATAATTCGAACGCTTGAGAACAAAAAAGGCACAGAGGAAGGCATAAATACAGAAATATTGAGATGGGCATGGAGAAGTATAGGGCACAGAATTTTGTTGTTAATAAATAGATCAATAACTGAGGGAGTATGCCCGGAAAGCTGGAAAACCTCAACAATTGTTCCTATACCAAAAATAAGTGGAAGCATTAAAGCAGAGGATTTTAGACCGATAAACATATTACCGATATACGAAAAAGTTTTAGAACTAGTGGTTATTAAACAGCTTAGGCAATATACAGACGATAATAATATTTTGATAGATGAACAATCCGGATTTAGGACAAATTACTCTTGTGAAACTGCAATACAGAACACCTTAATTAGCTGGAGAAATTCTATGGATAAGAGCGAGATGATCGGTGTGGTGTTCTTGGATTTCAAGCGTGCCTTTGAAACTGTTAACAGAGAAGTGCTGATGAAAAAATTAAAGAATTATGGAATTAAGGGTGTAGCATATAAATGGTTTGAATCTTATTTAACTAACAGAAGACAACAGGTGAAATACAGGAATACAATATCATCTAAAAGGAATACAGTGTATGGAGTGCCACAAGGGTCAGTTCTTGGGCCTCTATTATTCATATTGTACATTAATGACATTGTTAAGGAATTAAAATACTGTTCGTGTAAAATGTTCGCGGATGATACAATTATTTTTTATAAGGCGAAGGATACTGACGAGATAGAAGAAAAATTAAACTATGACTTAGAAAGAATGGTAAGATGGTTAAAGAAAAATACATTAAAATTAAATACAGCAAAAACTAAGTTTATGTTGGTACACGATCCTAGAAAATTGAATGTTAAAAATAGTTGCAATATTATAATAGAAGGAGTACGTATTAATGAAGAGTCTGAGTTGAAATACCTTGGTGTTATGATCGACAATAACTTAAAATTTGACAGCCAAGCAGTGTTTGTAACAAAGAAAATTGCCAAAAAAGTGAATTTCATGTATAGGATAAATAAATATGTATCAAACAATGCAATGGTAACAATCTACAAGACGATAGTTGCTCCGCACTTTGAGTACTGCAGCACGATACTATTGAATTGTACAGAAGAATATTTAGGCATAATGCAAAAAGCACAAAACCGCGCGATGCGAGCAATTCTAAGATGCAATAAATATACGCCAATCCAGGCAATGCTAGATGCGTTACAGTTTATGAATGTGAGACAAAGAATAATGTTTAATGTATGTATTTTTATCTATAAGTTGAAGAATGGACTAATGCCCCCGTACTTAAGTCGAGAAGTGAAGTTTGTGAGAGATAGGCATCCGTATAAGACAAGACAACAAAATGATATACATATAAATTTTTGCAACACCAGCTCAGGTCAAAAAAGTATAACTTATGCAGGATTCCAAAAATATAACAATCTGCCAGAGAACATCAAAGCAGCCAGGAATGTGAAGGAGTTTAAACGATTAATGAAGGAATATGTAAGAAATGTATGAATTAAAAGGTATGAAATGGAAAATGTAACCAATGGACTGTAACCGCAAACGGCAATATCTGCAAGTAATGATAATATGCAAGGAAAATGTTATATTTATATTTTTCTGTCTATTTTTTGTAAGAAATGCGTGTAATACGATATGTAAGTAGCCGAAGGCTAAATAAAGATCAATCAATCAATCAATCTCTCTCTGTCTCTCTCTCTCTCTGTCTCTCTCTCTCTCTGTCTCTCTCTCTCTCTGTCTCTCTCTCTCTGTCTCTCTCTCTCTCTGTCTCTCTCTCTCTCTGTCTCTCTCTCTCTCTGTCTCTCTCTCTCTCTGTCTCTCTCTCTCTCTGTCTCTCTCTCTCTGTCTCTCTCTCTCTGTCTCTCTCTCTCTGTCTCTCTCTCTCTGTCTCTCTCTCTCTGTCTCTCTCTCTCTCTGTCTCTCTCTCTCTCTGTCTCTCTCTCTCTCTGTCTCTCTCTCTCTCTGTCTCTCTCTCTCTCTGTCTCTCTCTCTCTCTGTCTCTCTCTCTCTCTGTCTCTCTCTCTCTGTCTCTCTGTCTCTCTGTCTCTCTGTCTCTCTGTCTCTCTGTCTCTCTGTCTCTCTGTCTCTCTGTCTCTCTGTCTCTCTGTCTCTCTGTCTCTCTGTCTCTCTGTCTCTCTGTCTCTCTGTCTCTCTGTCTCTCTGTCTCTCTGTCTCTCTGTCTCTCTGTCTCTCTGTCTCTCTGTCTCTCTGTCTCTCTGTCTCTCTGTCTCTCTGTCTCTCTGTCTCTCTGTCTCTCTGTCTCTCTGTCTCTCTGTCTCTCTGTCTCTCTGTCTCTCTGTCTCTCTGTCTCTCTGTCTCTCTGTCTCTCTGTCTCTCTGTCTCTCTGTCTCTCTGTCTCTCTGTCTCTCTGTCTCTCTGTCTCTCTGTCTCTCTGTCTCTCTGTCTCTCTGTCTCTCTGTCTCTCTGTCTCTCTGTCTCTCTGTCTCTCTGTCTCTCTGTCTCTCTGTCCCTCTGTCTCTCTGTCCCTCTGTCCCTCTGTCCCTCTGTCCCTCTGTCCCTCTGTCCCTCTGTCCCTCTGTCCCTCTGTCCCTCTGTCCCTCTGTCCCTCTGTCCCTCTGTCCCTCTGTCCCTCTGTCCCTCTGTCCCTCTGTCCCTCTGTCCCTCTGTCCCTCTGTCCCTCTGTCCCTCTGTCTCTCTGTCTCTCTGTCTCTCTGTCTCTCTGTCTCTCTGTCTCTCTGTCTCTCTGTCTCTCTGTCTCTCTGTCTCTCTGTCTCTCTGTCTCTCTGTCTCTCTGTCTCTCTGTCTCTCTGTCTCTCTGTCTCTCTGTCTCTCTGTCTCTCTGTCTCTCTGTCTCTCTGTCTCTCTGTCTCTCTGTCTCTCTGTCTCTCTGTCTCTCTGTCTCTCTGTCTCTCTGTCTCTCTGTCTCTCTGTCTCTCTGTCTCTCTGTCTCTCTGTCTCTCTGTCTCTCTGTCTCTCCGTCTCTCTGTCTCTCTGTCTCTCTGTCTCTCTGTCTCTCTGTCTCTCACTCTCTCTGTCTCTCTGTCTCTCTGTCTCTCTGTCTCTCTGTCTCTCTGTCTCTCTGTCTCTCTGTCTCTCTGTCTCTCTGTCTCTCTGTCTCTCTGTCTCTCTGTCTCTCTGTCTCTCTGTCTCTCTGTCTCTCTGTCTCTCTGTCTCTCTGTCTCTCTGTCTCTCTGTCTCTCTGTCTCTCTGTCTCTCTGCGCACGCACGCACGCACTTCTATCTCCGTCACGTGACTTTCACTTCACCTTAAGATAACTCCACACGAAAAAGTCATGAGAGGTAAGATCAGGTAATCTTGGAGGGCAATGGACAGGTCCATCTCAACCGATCCACCTTCGACCGAATGTTACATCCCAATGATTTCGAACAACTCGAGCCCAGTGAGCGCGTACATCGTCTTCGTGAAACCACATCTGTTGACGTGTACCTAAATCAACGTCTTATAGCAAAAGAGGCAATAACGGACACCCGTCACACTTCCCTCGAAGAAGTGGGGACCTACTATTTTCCCGTTAATAATCCCCCACCAACCATTCAAACTCCACCGATGCTGGTTATCGATCGGTCTCACCCAAAGTGGATTCTAATCAGACCAATAACGGAAGTTCCATCGATTTATCCGACCTCAGTTGTTGAATGTGCAGTCATCACTGAACGTAACAAACCTAACAACGTCTGGGAATCACTTGATTCGTCTCAATGCCCGTCGACAAAAGTCCATCATTCACATCGGATCAGGATTAGGCGTATCTTGGTGGAATTGTATCCTGTACGGGTGGAGTCTTGCACCTGACAATACTCGGTGCCCCGTAGATCTGGGAACCCCCATTAGTTCCGAGATCACTCGAACACTCGAATGAGGATCGATTGCTATCATCGCTAAAGTAGCCATGTTTCGAGCTTCATGCGGGCCATCAAAATCATTGTTAGCATTTGGCAACATCGGCGGTGGCGGGTTATCCGACCTGCCCTCGCTCTCCGCTCGAGGGATCGGATTGTCTGTGGCGATGGGGGAGGACGATTAGGGTATTCGCATCAATACAAATTTTCGGCTCATAAATAATTGCCCCGGCATCTCCCTAAAATAAGCAGCATATTAAAGATTTCGTTGGGACTGAAATCAGCCATTGTTGAATTGCCGTCAATAAACTGTTAACAAATACGCGTCTACCATAAGCGTTCTTCTTGATTTCCATCAGAAGTGAAGCGAATTGAAACACCCAAATAATATGGGGTAGCATGAAAATTCGTATTGTCCTATCCGTATCCAGTTAACAAAAAATTTCAAAAGCGACACATTCAAGAGAAAAAAATAGTTAAGAAGAGTTCAAAGAACACTCACAAGGAGGGTTTGGAGTCGAAAAATACTGCGTAGGTGACGAGCCGCAGAAAACTAATCCTTCTGAGTGTTCCACATGCACACACGCATGCAAACTCACACTTAGGATGTTAAAAACTTTATCTCCTCGTGATACATCCTGGATTACGCTAAGATAGTCAAAAATTGTGTTCTAAGCCGACAATTATAGACCTTATCAAAAAATGTTCCAACTAAAGTTGTTAGTTTTCATCCGACAAATTTTTTGATGAAAAAGAAAAGTCATGTTTGCATTTTAAAAAACATATCGGCCATCTTAACGCCGCCATCTTTAATTTTGGAACAAAAAAACTTTTTTTTTAACGTCCCCCTTTGAATCGTAAAAGTTTCATTATGCTCAATTTTTGATGGGAGCAGTCTTTTTTTAGATAAATCAGGTATAAGATTAAAATGAGAGACCCTGTATTAATAGGCATAATGTGCGCTATTGCATCTTCTGGGACATATGTCCAAGTAGCTTAAAAAGTTCGTAACTTTTCTAAAAACTCGACCCATATAAGCAGATTTAAGGCTGTAAGGGGAGACTACATAACTGCCAGATTTTCAATTTTTTTCTGAATATTTCAGTCGTGTAGATGACTGAGGTTATTTGAAGCCTTCCAGAATTGCGAAATTCTAAAAATTGTGGAAAGTAGACCGTTTTGCAGCAAAAACAAATTTTTCTTGGATCCGTGCTACCTGCTACACATCTGTCCGATACGAGCGATGCCGGCACTTTGCCAACTGTACCTGTGCTATCCTCGAGGTTCTTCATCCTAACTCTTGATACAGTATACTCCCGCGCTGGGATATCTCGCGTTATTAAGCCACTTCTCCGCCGATCGTGTTCGACAACCTACCCTCACTACTCGTACGTTTTGACGATAACCTATACATAGATATACTCGGCGCTCGGGCCTCGCGGGTCGAGATCCTACTACCTGCCGGCGAGAGCGACGGGTGGGGAGCGCCCGCAGATTGTCACTTCCCCGCTTTGTCAGTCGCGACCAGTAGCGAAGCGCGGGAGTCTATTGTACTCAACCACCTCTCACTTACAATGTAGACGAATCCTTGTCATAACGATATGATTCCCTCGGTTAGTTTTAAGGGAAGGCGAAACACGTTTATACGTTTAAAATTCAAAGTGAATTTAAAAATCTGAAAAAATTCACACGTATTCAGAAAAGTGAACGAATCATTTTCACATTCCATCAATTCACACTCGAAAATGAATCATTTTCGGTAAAAAAAAAGTTATTTTTCCGGGAGATATTTGTTAAACAATTTTATTCTTCATCAATTTGTTCATAACATTTTAGAATTGTTATTATGCAAAGTTAATATTTTCAGCACGTTAATATGCTTGATTTTTTAAAGGTTTTTATACCATCGAGAAGTGTTTGCAATTCGCTCTCGTTTATCTGAAACTTATGAGAAGGGAACACTTTTCGCAAGGACTACCTTAATCAAATACGCAGTGCGCCCAACAATGCATGTTTTATTTTATAAAAACGTTTCGAAGTATCGGCGTCGGGCAACTGTATCAGGCTCAATCGCGAGACGTGAAGCTGCGAGGATAAACTTATTTTTGAACCCCTGTCATTTTGAATTTGCTGAGGAAGGATCTGATCTTGAACGCCGGCTTAATCGCTCGTCCCCAAATTGCAAGACTGAATAAATCCCCTGCTCTCCTACTCTCCTTCACGTGTAACAGTTTCTCTGTATCAAAATCAACATTCGTGCATCGTCCAATTTCGAGAGCATATCTCCTTCCAAGAATGCCTACAAAGCCGTCAGCACCTTTCGTGAAAGCGACCTCGTTACTTCGTTTCTCACCAATGGTCCAGCCTCCGCGCTCCTGACGATCACGCGACGACTCCTTATCAGCGCCCGTTAATACCCGAAAGGTATACGCGCACTAATACAGAGGCAAGCGTCGAAGCCCTCAGCCTCGACGTTCATTCTCAACCATTCAATGTAAACTGTACTCTCTCTCTCTGCATTGCTTCAAACAATAAATTCGTAGTGTGAATATAAATATATTCAGCGTTCAATAATTATTATACCGTCACCGATTGGGCCATCACATGGTGTCAGAAGTTGACGGACTAAAATAAACAGGCCCACTAAAATGTCGATCTATTAAATTTTTGAAAATTCACTTATTTACCGAAACCGACTGTCGTGTGCTCGAGCCGAACTCGCATAAAAAATCTACCAAACCAGTGACAAAGTGATAACAAATTGACAACAATTACAAACAAAGTGTTCGTTCGCGACTTTACACAAGACAAAAACAAAACAGTGAATAAATATAACAAAGCCAAATCGCAACGGAAATCCGGAACATAAAAAGGTCACAACAAAATAACACGTTTTATACACTGATTTTGGCACGTTTACTTAAATAATAAAGACAGTGAACAACCATATTTTCTCCTCGCACACCGACAGAACAAAGAAATAAAACTATCGAATTCATCGACTACCGAGATCCGACGAAAATCATCGACCATTGTGAAATATTAAATCATCAATTCCGACTAGACGATTCCACCATCATTAATTCTAAACCAGAAAAATAGGAGGAAGGAAGAACGAAAATGATATAATTGGAGAAGAACGGAAACCGAAGGGAAACAATAATAACCAACCAAACCAAAACTCATTCCGACTTCGTTACGTTCGACTTTTGCGACAACGTAAGTAAATTTAATTCATAAGCATGAATAAAATGAAAACAAAAATCCAAAGTAAAATTTAAAAAAAGAGAAAGAAAACAAACAGCTCGAATAACCTCGCGTAGAAAAAAGTAGTATGGGATTGACTCTGGGTCAACTTTAGGTAGGACGATGAGATTGATCTGGGAAGACCGATGGGTAGTATATGGGGTTTGAGACTCAGCCATACTCGTCGGAGGCGTTTTCCCATAATGATTCCCATCCAATGCCTACGGAAATTTCAACAGTTGATCCCGTACGTTTTCCTATAGGTTTTCCCATAGTCATTCCCATTGAGTGGAGTTTGCACGAAATTTTCGACAGTCAATCCCATACTTTCTCCAATTGTCATTCCCATAGTGATGTAACGGAATTTCGGATCACCGATCCTATACGCTTTCCCATAGTGATTCCTATTCATGACGTAGGTACCCACGGAATATTGGACAATCAATCCCATACGCTTTCCCATAGTCATTCCCATTCTTAACGTTCCAAACAAATTTCCAACAATTAATTCCGAGCAGTTTCACTATGGATTAGACTATGGGAAAACGTATGGGATTGGTTGTTGGAAATTTGTTTGGTACGTTAAGAATGGGAATTACTATGGGAAAGCGTATGGTATTGATTGTCCAATATTCCATGGGTACACTGCCCGTCATTGATGCCTAGTTTTTCTGGTTTTTATATCTGCCTCGATATCTTCCTCGATATCTTCCTCGATATCTTCCTCGATATCTTCCTCGATATCTTCCTCGATATCTTCCTCGATATCTTCCTCGATATCTTCCTCGATATCTTCCTCGATATCTTCCTCGATATCTTCCTCGATATCTTCCTCGATATCTTCCTCGATATCTTCCTCGATATCTTCCTCGATATCGTCCTCGATATCTTCCTCGATATCTTCCTCGATATCTTCCTCGATATCTTCCTCGATATCTTCCTCGATATCTTCCTCGATATCTTCCTCGATATCTTCCTCGATATCTTCCTCGATATCTTCCTCGATATCTTCCTCGATATCTTCCTCGATATCTTCCTCGATATCTTCCTCGATATCTTCCTCGATATCTTCCTCGATATCTTCCTCGATATCTTCCTCGATATCTTCCTCGATATCTTCCTCGATATCTTCCTCGATATCTTCCTCGATATCTTCCTCGATATCTTCCTCGATATCTTCCTCGATATCTTCCTCGATATCTTCCTCGATATCTTCCTCGATATCTTCCTCGATATCTTCCTCGATATCTTCCTCGATGTCTTCCTCGATGTCTTCCTCGATGTCTTCCCCGATGTCTTCCTCGATGTCTTCCCCGATGTCTTCCCCGATGTCTTCCTTGATGTCTTCCTCGATGTCTTCCCCGATGTCTTCCTCGATGTCTTCCCCGATGTCTTCCCCGATGTCTTCCTTGATGTCTTCCTCGATGTCTTCCCTTCCTCGATGTCTCCCTCGATATCTTCCTCCAATCTTACTCGATGTCTTAACGGGCTCGAAGATATCAGGGAAGTCATCTAGCAAGACCGATGTCTTGCTGGATAGCTTGCTTGATGTCTTCGATTCCGTTAAGACATCGAGGAAGATATCCAGGAAAGCCAGGCATCAATGACGGGAAGTGTACGTCATGAATGGGAATAACTATGGGAAATTCCATTACATCACTATGGGAATGACAATTGGAAAAAGTATGGGATTAACAGTCGAAAATTTCGTGCGAACTCCGCTCAATGGCAATGACTATGGGAAAACCTGTGGGAAAGCGTACAAGATCGACTGTCGAAAATTCCGTCAGAAGTGGATGGGAATCACAATGAGAAAGCATCTGGGACGGATATGGCTGGGTCTCAAACCCCATATAGTGCCCATCCGTCTTTCCAGATCAATCCCATCGGCTTTCTCAGATCAATCTCATCGGTTTTCCCAGATCAATCCCATCGGTTTTCTCAGATCAATCCCATCGGTTTTCCCAGATCAATCCCATCGGTTTTCTCAGATCAATCCCATCGGTTTTCCCAGATCAATCCCATCGGTTTTCTCAGATCAATCCCATCGTCCTACCCAGAGTCAAACCCATACTGCTTTGTTCTACGCGCGACGCGGGAACAGAGCGCCGACAAGCTACATAGCGCTATCTCCATTCTGCGCGTGACGTTTGTTTAAGCGTACGACCGCCGTGGTGCATGGCACAGCGAGACAGGGCACTCTTTCATCCCTCTTACATAAGCACACGCAACTTCGCTTCTTTATTTGCATCATTTATCAAATTCTTAAAAAATAACACAAACTATTCGATTGGAAAATTCAAAAAAAAGTATTTCATCATCACCAAATTTGTTGCAGAAAAAGTTATTAATAATTTAATCAACGAAATCTTCAAATTCCGCGAACAGAATTAACTAGAATTAAATTTTTTTTTTAATCCGAAAATTTCTTTATTCGAACAATTGGTAAAAGAAAAATTTACACAAAAATTTGCGTAAATCAACATTGTAATATTACTCTAGGATCGTCAACAGACAAGAATCATTATTTATATTACCCAACTGACCGGTGCGGTGGTCTAGTGGTTAGCGTGCTCGCCTCTAGACCAAAGCATCGGCAGGTCGACGGTTCGATTCCCGGTTTCGTAGTTTCGCCGAGAATAAAAATATGGGCGGGAGGAAGCTCCAGATATATACATCGGTCACTCGCACGTGATAACTCTAAGTGTGAGTGTCGGATGTATATAGCTGTACTCCATGTTTACATTCTCGGTGAAACGCGACGAAGCTCCGATGCCAGGAATCGAATCCGAGACCGGCTGTATCGGCATAGGTTTTCCGCAGTTTCCCTATGCCCATGGCAGAAATGTCATGGCAAATGCGATATAGAGGCGGAAGTCGGATGCGGCCGCAAGGGGGGACTGGCTACTGACCCGGGCCGACCCTGTATGGGCGCTGATGCCTGAGAACGGGGGAAAATACAAATAAAAAAAAATAAAAAAATAAATAATAGATTACCCAACTTTCAAACATAGAATAATCTTGCTCGCGCGGCAACGAATTGGAAAATTCACCAACAACTTCTACAATTTATGAATATTTATACATCGACCAACTTGTTCAACGATTGGTCAAATTGTCTTTCTCTTACAAACTGATTGGTTATTTTCACTAAACATACATTTACGTACCTTTTCAAGTTATTCATGATAAATAAGTACGTTTGAATGCAAATTATAAATAAATAGAAAAAAAGTGACGAACGAAAAATTCTCTCTTTCCTTTTTTATTTATTATGGTTGTGGAAACAAAGTATGAAAGGCGTTACGGTTGTGCGGTCGAGGGAGGTCCACGGAGAGAGGAGCAACGAGGGGAGAGGCTCCCGTGCAGAAATTTTATCCGATCAGAATTCGGCCCATACTTGGCGCGCCAGAAAATCAACTCCGGCCCGGATATGGCATATCGATATGGCCATGATCTGTGGTGTAACGCGCATGCAAATCCGGCCCTGATCCGGCATCAGAATCCGGTCCAAGTTCAGGCCCTGATATGGGCCTGATGTGGCCCGGATCACGCACCATTCCTCTTTTTGACAACAAAATTTACAAAAATATTACACTTACACTAAATTCAGCCGGGGGTTCAACGCTTTATTTCATTATATTTTATTATACCTTACTAAATCGCACATTTTTATATCGGAAACACATTAGTAATTTATTACCCAGTTTGGGGCTTGAACCCCGGTTATCTAAGTTTGTAGTCGGGAACCAACCCACTCGGCTATTCAGAACTTGCGAATAATATTTTGGAACTTGTATATAACGTATGCTAGAAATGCTGAATATGTGGATCGTGATTTAATGACATAATATTGAATTGTTATATCTCTGTTTTTATGTTTGTGAGGTATTGTAATTATTCAATCAATTCAGTTCAATCAATTACTTGGCTATTTCTAACGGTCAATTGTTTTGTTAGAAATTTTGTATTAAAATATGTTGACAAGTTGGGCCAATGAAGGAAAATTTTTCCTTTTGTCGCTACGATATAGTTACGGCCTTTTGACGTTATAATTCTTTATTGTCGGTAGGGTAACTATCGTCCTATAATTGTGCCCGGACCGTGAACAATAAATTAAATAAATACGTAAATAATTTGTTGCTGATGTCGACTGACAAGCAATTATATACTTTACGTTTCGGTGACTTTCGGAGTACTCTTTAAAATTAACTACTTTCTATCAACCGTTGGACTAATAGATGCTGTCATTTTAACCAAATCTAGAATCAGAATAGATTATTTCCAGATTTGCACCAGTCATATTTCTGCTAATATTACGTTATAAATGATAAATATACACGGGAACGGCTTCTTAGGTATGTGTTAATTTATGTCTTATTCTTGTTGTTAGATTTGCGGGTTATCTTTCTTATAGATCGTGTGTAAGAAATTATTTTGTTAATATATTTTGCAGACTATTTTACATCACAGAGGTCATGCGACAGTGAGAATGATTTATGAGTTGAAGACACTAGACATTTTTATATGCATCGGACATTGGGAAGTGCTTAATAAACAATTACATAGCGGCATTTATAAAAATAGAAGCCTTATATACGAATAAGCGCTTGTTTGATGTCGCCAATGTTGCCTGGCCTGGTAGTCTGATTGCATTTATACTCGCTATACGGCTCTAGCCAGTCAATGTAGCAAATAAAAATAATAAAAAAATGTTGTATGACAATTATAAATGCTTGATACTTTCCTGACTTGGCCCTGAACTGAAACAAAACAAGTTTTAGCGATCCGGTAAATGAAATGAATTTCATATCAGGGCCGGATCCGGCGATGTCCAAGATAACACATCCGGTGTCCTTTACTGCAGCCGGTAATGGCCCAGTTCAGGGGTAAATCCGGCAAATCTGATGACTCTTGCCTTATTGGTACCAGAACTGGTGCATATCAGGTAATAATCCGGCAAGCCTGAATAGGGCCAGATTCATGCCTGATGTGGCCCTGATGAAACACATGGCAGCCGGAACATTTTTCTGCTCGGGCTGGCCCGGCAGGCCCTAGGAAGAAAGGGGCAGTCTCGGCAGAGAACCGGAACGCGACGCATCGCATGCAGAAAAAAATCTAGTGAATGCGACTGAGAAGCTTTGTTTAAGAGTGGTATTACGGGTTTCCCGTAATAATAATCAATATTTCATATTGTTTAATGTTATTTTCCTAGAAATTCAGAAGTGGGATAATACACACGTGATAGCCGCTGTAAACACGTGTATTTTTGTTGTTGTTTTGGACAACGCGACAACAAAAAAGGGGATATATTGTGTCACGGCCGTAAAAAGCCAGGTCATTTCCAGCGCAACTGTCCAGGGCGAGCAGAAGAAAATACTTCCGACACACAGATGAACAAAAAACCTTTAATAAGATGCTCGTACTGTAAAATCATGGGCCACGAAGAGTCGAAATGTTACAAAAAACAAGCTGCCGAGGCAGCGGAGAGGAAAAAATTACTAGAGGATAATACGCCTCGGGTGTTAGAGGTCGGTCGGGTCGACGAGGCAGTAGCTGAGAAACCGCTAAAAAGATGTATCGTAAATGGCTCAGAGAGAGACTGTATGGTCGATTTAGAGAGCGATTGTTCGCTAATACGGGAAAGCGTAGCCCGTTCAATACAACTTAAGCCGGAAAAGCCCGATAGCACTATGGTGGCGTTTAACAATACAGTGGGATTGCCGATTGCTTAGGCGCGAATAAAAGTCGGAATAGACGGTATCGGATACGAAACGTATATATATTGTAAAGAAACAAGGGCTCTGCCCTACCGACGATCCACGCGCGAGCAAGCGATAACGGCAAGACTCGAATCCCAGCGTCGACGAACGGCGACAAGCTCCGCCCATCGAGGATCGAACGCGCATATCTCCGGTCAAGTTAAGAAGATTTCGCCGTTGCAACGTCAAATTAAATTCAAAGTTAAGAGAAAATCGCCGTTGCATCAACGTCACGCATGGCTCGGTCAGTGACGTAGATAACGGGACTTCTCGAGGGTATATAAGCAAGCGCCGCTACCAAAATAGCACTCTATCTATTCATTCCATTCTGCGAACATATTTCTCCACTAACCCACCTACACTCCTTGCGGAAACAAACCCCGGACATCTCTGGCTTTTGTGAACGCTCCTGTGAGAAAGAGATCCCTGTCTAGAAATTTGTCTGCCGTATTCAATAATTCGGGATAGCCCAACTCGCGATTATTACATCTCGGGATTCGATTTCGGACACTTGATAAAAGCCCATTCTCCTTGAAAGGACTCGCGCTAGCAATAAAAGATTCGGGATAGCCCAACTCGAAATATTAATTGTATCGCGATTCAATTCTTGTAACTTGAGCAAGCCCAGCTCCACGTAACGTAGGCAGCAGACCATCGAGCGTGTATTAAACAAGAAAAGAACGTAGAAGGTGAAATAAGACAAGCGAACGGAAATTTAACAGCAAAGCGTCGCGCTAGCCGTGTAAGACGATTATTCTGAATTCAGACACGAAATCATACCCTTGCGCATACCAGAAAAGACCAAATCGATTTAGAAATCCACACGCACAGACTTCCGGGCGACGCGCCGTACACCCGTGCACTTCAGCCGCTTGTTCGGACGTCACCGTGCAACCTGCGGTTCGTAATCGTTATCATTTTCGCTCCCGAGCACTTCCGCCGCCAGGGAGAGGTGAAAACGGAACGAATTAAAAATACCACAATTTCAGAGACAGCTCAAAATTAAAATCCTAAAATTTTCTATCAGCCGTATAGTCACAGCGAGTCGGCGAGAATACTCGCGAGTGCAAATAAAATTGCACTACTAATAGAAGCAGCCAGGTGAGTGCCGAGTACGAGACGACGTATCTCGGGTACAGTGGTGGCGGCTCCGGAAACAAACAAACTATCGAAATAGACATTCAATTAGACAAAACGACAATAGATTTCAGGCTCAAAATCGATACAAACATCTCCACACAAAATCCCTTATCCACACCAAACCCGGAAGCTCGTGATGCTAACATCCCGGCCGTTTTGGCCATTGTGTGGGTAACCGAGTCTGAAACTTTCTTCCCAAAAATAATCATTTACCAATTTAAACTCAAAACCGCCAACGAACTAAACGACGGTCCCGAGCACGAACCTTTCGTGAGCGTAGTTTTCCGGTAACAATAATATCGACGATATTAGGAAAACAGCAAATAAAATTACAATATATATATTACCGGATAGTCAGCTCAGCAAGGAGATTTTACTCGGGCGCGAGATTTTAAATGTGCCAAATGTAGCGGCTCTTTCCGACGCGCACGGGATTAAATTTTTCGTAAAAAAAGCACGAAAACAAAACCCTCTCGAAGTAAACCTCATCACACGAGAGAGAAAGCCTATCCGGGAGGATGACGTAATGTACGAGGGACTTGATGTGGAAAACGTAAATCGTTTGATAAAGATATTAAATCTATTCCGCGAGAGTGTTTCACTCAGTATAGAGGAATTAGGGTGCGCGGACGTGCCCGGCATGGAGATCGAACTCCTCGATAACGAACCTGTTGTTCGCCGACCATATCGTTTGTCAATAGCTGAGCGCGAAAAAGTAAAGCAAATAGTAACCGAGCTAGAAACCGGTGGTATTATTAGAGAGATTTCGTCGCCGTACGCAAGTCTGATATTACTCGTAAAAAAGAAAACAGGCGACGATAGGATGTGCGTAGATTACATGGCCCTAAACTAAGTTACAAAACGCATAAAGTATTCGTTGTCAATAATCGACGATCAAATCGATCGTTTAGGCGGGAAAAAATATTACATCTCGCTTGATTTAAAGGCCCGGTTTTACCAAATTCCTCTACATCCGGACGCGGTCGAAAATACAGCTTTTGTGACCCCAGACGGTCAGTACGAGTTTTTACGTGTAGCATTCGGACTAGTAAACGCGCCGGAATATTTTCAAAGAACTATGATGTCGATGTTCAGAGGTACCGACTGCCACGTGTATATCGACGATATACTTCTCGCGTGCGACAGCATAGAGGAAGGGTTCGATCTCTTAACCAAAGCGTTGGAGATACTGTAGAGGAAAAAATTCTTGATAAATATTTCCAAATATCGATTCTTTCAAGAAAAGATAGACTACTTAGGGCGAGAGATATTGCAGATGGGACTGCGACCGGGGGCACGAAAGGTCGACGCTTTAATGAAAACAGAGTCACCAAAGGACGTAAAACAAGTTCGACAGTTTCTTGGACTAGCCGGATATTTCCGAAAATGTATCAAAGATTTCGCAAAAAGAGTCGCGCCTCTGAAGCAGTTACTACATAAAGACTACGCATGGAAATGGGGGTCAGAGCAGGAAGCGTCGATACAAGACATAAAGGAAGCGTTGTCTTCGCGACCAATTTTATCGATTTTCGACCCGGCATTAGATACAGAAGTGCACACGGATGCAAGCGCGATAGGACTCGGGGCTATTCTAATCCAAAAAACGAAGGTAAGACGTGCGTAATAGCCTACCACAGTCGAAAGACGACATCAACAGAACAAAGATACCATTCTTACGACTTAGAGACGCTCGCGGTGGTCGACGCGTTGACAAAGTTTAGAGTTTATTTGATCGGTATCAAGTTTACGGTGGTGACCGACAGTAGCGCCGTTCGTGCCACAGCGACAAAAAAAGATTTAAACCCGAGAGTGGCTCGATGGTGGGTTTATTTACAAGACTTCGACTTTGACGTGATATATCGACCGGGTAGTCAAATAGCGCGTGCTGATTACTTCAGTCGAAATCCCATACAATGCTTGGCCGTTGATATCGCCTCGTCCGAATGGATAAAAGTACCTCAACTGCAAGACGACAAAATCAAAGTAATGCAGGAAACACTCGCCTCTGGGGATGTTCAACCCGATGTAAAAAATATTTCGAAAAATATGACTTAAAGGGTGGCATAGTTTTTCGTAAAACCGAAACAGGAAATAAATGGCTTGTCCCGCGAGCGGCTCGATGGAACATAGTAAAAATGTGCCATGATGACTCGGGGCCGTTGAGAAGACTATAGACAAAATCAAGGAGCACTATTATTTCAAGGGGATGCGTAGATTTGTGACGAAGTACGTAAAAGCCTGCCTTACCTGTCTGTATCATAAAACATCCGCCGGGAAGAAACCGGGATATCTGCACCCGATAGATAAAGTGGCTATACCGTTCCACACATTGCACCTTGACCACGTCGGCCCATTCAAATGCAGCGCGCGAAGAAACACGCAGATCCTAACGCTCGTAGACGGATTTACGAAGTTCTGTATATTAGAGGCCGTACGGAGTACTAAAACCAAGTACGTGATAAAAGCGTTGTTGACGGTTTTTGTTATTTTCGGCGTCTCTACGCGAATAATCACCGATCGGGGATCGGCGTTCACGTCACACACGTTCAAAGCATTCTGCAAGGAATACGGACTAAAGAATGTTCTGAGTGCAGTGGCTACCCCTAGAGCCAACGGACAGTGTGAGAGGGTCAACCGTATGTTGTTGGACGCGCTAGCCACGACCAGCGCAGGGGAACCGGATGACGCGTGGGACGAGTACGTGAAAAAGGCTCAGAGCGCCCTCAATAATACAACAAATCGTAGCACGCGAAGTACACCGTCAAGATTACTCTATGGATTCAAGCCTCGCAGTATGGCCGATGCGGCATTACTATCCGCAATCCAAGATACTTTGGACCAAGTAGATCTGGAGGAGATGCGGAGGGTGGCGAGAGACAACAACGTGGCAGAGCAGGGGAGGCAGAAAAAATGTTTGACGCAAAGAGATTCAAACCTCCTAAGTATGCCGTTGATGATGTTGTCATGTGGAGATCCAGCGCAGCACCCGCCACTGGGGAGAGCCGGAAGCTGAACGCGAAGGCCAATGAGCCGTTCAAGGTCAGGGCGGTCTTACCCAACGATTGATATGAGATCGAGGATCTGAGGGACATGAGGAAGACGCCAGGGCAACGATCGGTGGTGGCAGTGGACCAGCTGAGTCCGTAGGTTATTTTTGACGGTGCGGCACAGTCTGGTAAGTTCATGAAGAGGTGAATGATAGTAACCTTGGGGTAACCTTGGGGCGAACGATAGTAGCCTGGATAACTTTGCTCGATGAATGATAGTAATCGAGGCAGGTAAATGATAGTAACCTGAAGAGGTGAATAATAGTAACCTTGGGGTGAACGATAGTAGCCCAAACCGCTTTACTCGACGAATGATAGTAGTCGAGGCATGCGAACGATGGCGTGGAGTGACGGAAACTCTGGAATCGGAATTGATTACTCCGATTTCGCGTTGAACGCGATGATATGTCTATTGTTTCTTTTTCCGCGCGAAAGCTTCTGACGAATTCGGGCGGTGGACTTTTATTTCCAGATTGAAAGACCTACAAGCCACGACGAGGACGCCGTAGACACAGGAGGGCCGAATGTGGAAACAAAGTATCAAAGGCGTTACGGTTGTGCGGTCGAAGGAGGCCCGCGGAGAGAGGAGCAATGAGGGGAGAGCCTGGCCCGGCAGGCCCTAGGAAGAAAGGGGCAGTCTCGGCCGAGAACCGGAACGCGACGCATCGCATGCAGAAAAAAAATCTACAGAACGCGACTGAGAAGCTTTATTTGAGAGTGGTATTACGGGTTTCCCGTAATAATAATAAATATTTCGTATTGTTTAATTTGATTTTCCTACATGGTTTAATCAAAAAGGAAAGAAGAACCTTCGCCCATTTCAGCACAAACTTATTTCACGGTTTAATCACTAGATCGTCAAAAGTGGGCCCTAGTGCAACCGCTTCTCAAAAACAAATGGCAAATAGTAATATATAGAATCGTAATACCTTTGTGTCATAACCACTAACAATGACAATGCCCAACACCACATATTCAATAAAAACGAACAAACAGATTGTAAACAAACAAATGATAATCTGGACAAACATGTCACACAACAGATCTCGGAATGGACATCACTCTCGCGATAGACATTATTCGAGACGTTCGACGTAATTCTTGCGATCGAGATTATCGATGTGATTCTCACGATAGAAATTATTCAAGAGATTCACGAAGCTACCAATACGATTCACGAGACTACCACTACCGAGATGATCTGCGAGACCGTGGAGATGATTCACGAGACCGTAACTATCGGAAAACGTACCGAGACTACTCAAGGAATCGGAAGTCCAACCGAGATTCCTCACGTTATCAAGAGTATCGAGATCGTTCACGAGATCGGAACTACTGCGACAATTTACAAAGCCGAAACTTCCGACGTAACTCCGAAAACGGACTACTACACGATTCATAACTGGAGCAAGAGATTCAAGTTGCACTATGAAAAATCACGCAAGAAAATCCACAAGCAATTTTAAGCATCATAAAACTGGGAAACTCCCAGACATCACAATTAGATGCACTATCAAACTCATTTCATAAAACGAGAAAACTTCGATCGAGAACTGACAAACGTACGACAGAAAATTAACCGGGAAATTAACCGGAAAAATTAACCGGGAAATTAACCAGAAATTAACCGGGAAATCAACAATCCGAAGAGGCAACACAACCACAAAAAGCAACGAAACAAAGCCTGGAACAGACACAGCAACTCCAACAAGAGACAAGGAAACTATTTACAGTCAACGAATCAAGAGAGAGTGTACAGAAAAGCATTGGTTCAACAACTCACAATGTACATTCAGACATAGAAACATCAGAATACGAAGATGAACTCGTGAGACTGCTACAAAGGAAACGGACTACGCTCAAATAAAAAAGAAAACGCATTATCAAAGCTCAACGGACAACGAATAGAGCAACCAACGGATTCATCCGGTAACGATGAAGATGAAATAAGTCAACCACGGAAACGAACTAAGAAACGCAGGAAAACAAGGATACGAAAAGGAAGCACGACGGAAAAATTTAACCAAAACGACGAAATGATAAGTAAACAGGTAAATAATAACGAAGAAATGAAAACATTCCCAAGCGAAAATCACGTGAGGTTGGAAGAGGTACAAGCGCAGAGCGACAGTCAGCCGCGGCCAATAACCACCCACAACAAACAAAAGAATATTTAAAAAAAAACAGGACAACGAACTCAGCAACGCAAAACGACCAAGATTTAAAAGAACAAAACAGATAAAAAATGTTGCCGATGTACATCAGAGAATAACCTGGCAACGAAAATAGTGGTAAACCACCTGTACACTGCCCGTCATTCCTGGTTTTTCCATCTTCCTCAATATCTTCCTCGATATCTTCCTCCATATCTTACTCGATGTCTTAACGGGGTCGAAGATATCAAGGTAGACATCTAGCAAGACCGATGTTTTGCTGGATAGCTTGCTTGATGTCTTCGACTCCGTTAAGACATCGAGGAAGATATCCAGGAAAGTCAGGCATCAATGACGGGCAGTGTACGACCAACATTCAGATCGCCAACAATAGTACAGGATTTACGAGGTTCGACACTGTAATGCCAACCGCAGGACGAAATATCAGCCAACGATGAACCCAGCATACCACAGGATGTACACTGCTGTTCGTGAATGCCTGAATTTCCTTGCGTCTTGCTGGGTGTCTTAGTGGATGTCTTGTTGAATGTCTTGCTGGATGTCTTGCGAGATGTCTTGTGGATGCTTGCCACTTACAACATCTCTCCAAACTGCATCATCGACGACAAAGAAACAGACACCAGTACACACACTTACAACACCTACAGGTACTACAGCTACAGGTCCCCACCACCACTAACACCGACACTACGCAAATTACTGTCACCACCGCTCTACACACTCTAGAAACCCAGAAATTCAAAATCACGACTATCAAAAACAGAAACACCAGAAATAATGGAAATAAAACAAGAAGCCAATTCCAACTCTGACTCCGACTCTGACTCAGACTCCGATAACGCCTCTCATGAAACCCGAAAAGAAAAACCACCGACCCCTAAACCCACACCTACCGTAACAGAGGAAACGATCTTGAACTAGCTTGACTATAGCAACACTAAGACGGATAACAAACCAAATCAGGACTAGGATATTTTTAATAGAAAACGCTGACATGAAAACAACGAATGACAGAAACTTAAGCACCCACGCATTTAAAATCGGATAAAAACTTACAGACGCAGCGCAAACTGAATACTAAATAAAATAATAACTAACCGAGAAAAATAAATGAACTGCAGCGGACTCAGCCACTAACTCCCAACGCTAATAAATCTTTAAAAAATGTTTCAGAAAATTCATCAGGGCAATACCAAAATACCAAAACAAATATTAATTGAGAAAAAATCCAAAACGAATTCCAAATTTGAAAGAACCAAGATAACATTGGGGACTGAAACAATATCAAACATGATTAAATCAAAGGAGAGTGTACGAGATTTCTACAAAACCCAGGGACATGACCATTCAGAATACAGAGAACGAACAAATCGAAACTTGACAGAATCTTTGAGGAAGAACTTGACATTTATTCTTTTAACGCCTGTCTCAACCCATCCAACTTACCACAACCACCCCTGGTTGTGTTAGTTGGATGGGTTGTATAATACCCGTAATAATACGAACCACTAAAAGTGTTTATTTAGTTACAGATCCAACAACCAGTCTAACTGGTTCCAAAACTCAAACGATTGTAGTAGATCCATTCAAATAAAAGACGTTCAACAACAAGAAGCAACAACTGTCAACAAGAAACATTTCAAATTCATTATACACACACGTATACAAATGGAAATACTTCAAGAATTCTAAAACTTTAACCTCTCATTGTATCGAGGCACACTGAACAAAAACACATCAGTTTTGTGAAAATTACAACGCTCGATACAGGAGCATGGAACGTTTTCCTCTGTATAAAAATCAACGTTCGTGCATCGTCAAATTTCGAGAGCATATCTCCTTCCGAGAATGCCTACAAAGCCGTTAGCACCTTTCGTGAGAACGACGTCGTTTCTTCGTTTGTCACCAACGGTCCAGCCTCCGTGCTCCTGATGATCGCGCGACGGCTCCATATCAGCGCGCGTTAATCCCCGAAAGGTATACGCGCATTAATATAAAGGCAAACGTCGAAGCCCTCAGCCTCGACGCCGAGCTTCAGTACATTCTCAACCATTCAATGTACACGGTACACTCTCTCGACATTGCTCCAACCAATAAATCCGTAGTGTGAATATAAATATATTCAGCGTTCAATAATTATTATACCGTCACCGATTGGGCCATCACGCACATTATACTTCAACGCGTTATCCAGGTATCGGTTATACAGCCTCCGCCTAGCAATTCCGACAATGTGCATGAATTCCCCCCCACCCCCCACCCCCACCCCCACAATTTCGAGCCGTTCCAGTACCAGATTCTTTTACCTTCCACTTGGAAAAAGACCATTTGACAAATCGTGAGTTCGATATATCGTTTGCTGAAAACATCGTAAAATGTCTTAACCGTTTAGGCTACTGAAATATAAAGAAAAAAATATATTTGAAAATCTGGGTATATATAAGGTCTTAAGCTTAATTTACAGATAAAGAGATACTGTAGCAAAAAAAATCCCATAAGAAACTGAGCCACTATAAGATTAACATGGCGATAAAAAAATTACGTGTATACACAATGCTGAATTTTCGGCCATCGTCCGAGTATCGTGCGAGAACCTTTTCTTCGGGTCCCATCGGTGAATTCCAGTCCGCCTCTATAGTTTGTAGTAAGTATTTCAACTAATTTTTTATATTAATAATAAGATGTTACTTGCGAATACAATATTATGAAATAGCAAAGTCAAGGCACCTTGTCGGCATGTAGGATGCAAGTTGTCATTTTTATTACACAGCCCACCTGCACAATCAATGGGGCTACCGCCTCGATTAAGACCGCCGAATCGTCACAAGAGATAATGACTTTTCGTATCTGTATCGAAATATTAGCAATACTTTTTTTGTAGATTCAATCTCAATTTACATACTTGAGCACTCGTAAGGGAGGCACAGAAAAAGACCGTCAGTATTAAGAAAGTACGCTTCTTCATCTTTTTCTGATAGGGCCATTGTCCGATTAACTGCAGTAGAACTTCATTTATTTTATAGCGCGGTTGCTGGAAAAAATCCGCCGTATTGCTGTTCATGTTGTGGCTAAGACGGTTGATACGGAAATACATTTCCTCGTTCGGACAGTCCGTCCGACTTACCACCTCATCGAGAATGGACATTATAATTGCTTGTCAGGAAGACGCATACGATAATAGCTTTCGCGGTCGTACCCGACGGATGAAGATCGATAATGAGTTTTTCTGCTGCTACCGGTGCTGTTAATTTAGTTAGACCGAATGTGTCGCGAGAAACATACCGAAAAAACAATGGAGCCCTCTAAAACAGTGGAGTCTTCTATTTGAGACATTTCCCTCTGTCGATGGGAACGATATAAAGAAAATATAGGTATAATTAAACATTCGCAGTGGACATTTATAATTTATGTATCTGGGGGATTCCATGCCAACTAAACCAACCGCTGAACCAACCTCACCATCCTCGATCAGATTCACGATTTTTTATATTATTCTTCTATCTCAAAAACGGACCCCATTTTTTCAGAATTGTTTGCTTTCAATATTTTTAATTATAATTAATTAAAGCTTGTAACTGTTTTCCCCTCGAGAACCGTTTTCCCAATCGAGACGATTGCAAAATCACGTCTTGCTCGGCCTTAAGGGCGGCAGCCGCGAGAGCGGAAGCTTCCCCGACAAATTTTAATTCTAAGAACCGAACGGGAGCCTTGGAAATCGTTAGAGGGGGTGGTTCGGTCACTCCGCGAGGAGAGAACAGAGATCAAGACGAGCGTTCGGGAACCCAAAAATGGTATTTTATTCAATGTACAGGGTGATTCAGGAAATTTTTCACATACTTTGCTGGCAGGTAGTTGGACGTGATGTGAGCAAAGTTACAAAGCCGTTTATGAAAATTCGCAATAGTTATAGAGTAAAAGTGGTGAATATGGCCCACCTCGATTAACACGTAAGTAATATAGCAAAGCCGATTTCAGAACACAAAAAACCGCAAAACCATGATAACCGCACTAATAATAGCTGTAGCATCGCTAACCGCAGCACCACGGTAACCGCAGCACAATGTTGGTTGTCCCCTGGCGGGCCGGCTGACGGACAGTTTGGCCTGTTTTCGACTGTGATTCGACGCCGAAACTGTCTGTACGAATTTTCCACTTTTTCAGTCCTAAAATAAGTGGTATTCGACAGTGACTCGACACTTTTATTTTCTCCGGGATTCGTTCTGGCGACTGAGAATATACGCTTTTTCGACATTTGTAAATTTTTGCTGGTTCGTTCTGGTGACTGAAAATAGACGATTAGAAATGATTCTGTTTTTCTGTAATTTTATTGTATTTTATAAATTCATACATAAATATTGATCTTGCACATGAATAAATGAGTAATACAAAAATACAATAAAATACAATATTACACATGACAATATAAAGTGGTACAATCTTGTACAATACAAAATAGTATTTCTGCTTATCTTATTTTTGCATACATTTTTAGAATGTAATTGTTTTGTACTTTGGCACGGTGTGCTTACATATAGATACAGATAATAATGATGATGATGATGTTGTTTCCGAGAGTGGGATCTGAGAACATAAAAGTGAAAGGTATTGTATGAAAGCTTCAATGTTTCTTCAATGTTCTTTCAAACTTTGCTGTCAGCTTCAAAGAAAATTTCGTACACTTCTCGATGGAATAATCGTCTGGAAAAAATCGAGTATATGAGAAGTACTGCAAAGATTGTTTTTGGGAAATAATCATTCCAATTTGCTATTAACAAATTGATGAAAATAATCATTATTCAACAAATTACCCGGCAACTGAACTATTTTCCTTCATAAAAATCATTAGTTTATTTATCTGAAAACGAATGAATTATTTTAGAATTTTTTGTAATCTTTGAAAAATGCTTTTTTCTCAGCTTGAAGATAGAAAAAATGCGATTTTCAAAGACAACAAAAACTCTGAAAAAATTCATACGTATTGAGAAAAATAAACTAATCATTTTCATGAAGGAAGATAGTTAAGTTGTCGGGTAATTTGTTGAATAATGATTGTAATTTTTTTTGTTAACACATTGGAATAATTATTTCACAAGAACATTCTTTGCAGCACCTCCCATATACTAGATTTTTCTCCCATTTTTGTTCCATCGAGAAGTGTTCAAATTTTTTTTCTGAAACTCACGTTTGGCGGGACTGTACCGCTCGGACTACCTTAAGTCTTTCTCACAGGCTTATTAAATTTTTCTTCAAATTTTCAACATTTTTCAGCTACATTAAATTAATCTAAATCATTTCAAATTTGTTTCAGTGCACTCACATTTACAAAGCATTAAGGATCGTTTAAGCAGACTTTCGATACGTTACAATCTTAAACGCTGTATCAGCTGGGTTATAATATCGGGTTTGGAAAGCTTACATAGTAATTTTTTTTATTCCCTCATCTCATGGCCATTATTGTTACCGGTATCATGGTGTACTGTAATAATTGTTATCGTACTATTGAGGTCAAGAGCAACAAACTAATAAAACTAAAACCGTTTACAAATTTTTCACAGAGAGTATTGATCTATTAGGAAAAAATTGATAATAGCCAACCGCGGTATCGTCAGGCCGAGTTGGCTATGCTCAATTTTTTCTCATTTTTTTCTTTCAATTATTCTTAAAAGCTTCTTCGATTCTTCTTAAAACTTTCTTACATTTATAATACATTTGTCTTAAATATATCTTCAATGCTTTAAGGGCGGGGTAAGGTTAATTCGGTGAAAAAAGGCATGTATTTAAGATTTTTTTTTGGCGATACAGATAGTGTTCGTTTATTCAATAAATTTCCATATAATAATATAACATTTGAACAACATTTTCCTAAATTTTCACTGCAAAATCTTCAAAATTGAGCGAGTGACAATGAATCTCCGAAGGCGCCTCGAAAAAAAGTTGCGGTGTTCATCATAACTCGCAACAGAATCATCTAAAACAAAAAAAATCAAAATGCATTTGTTAAAGGAGATGTTTCTCCAGGTAATGACGAGAGGATTTTTTTTCGATTTTTCAATTTTTCGTAGCACTTGGGAGCCAAAAAACCGATTTCCGCTAAAAAAATTGACTTATTTGTTGTTGAAAAATGAGTAATTAAAAAAAATCAAAAAAGCTCTCGACAATACCTGGTGAATTATGTGAAGAAGTACTGTGGAAAATTTCAAAAGATTGGTCCAGTAGATTTTGAGTTATCGTGAACACGGACTTCAAATATGACAAGTTTCAGAAAAACGCAAAGAGTTTGGTCGCTTAGCGCTCATTTCACATAAGTTTGAGAACATTTCTCGATTGTATAAAAATCTGAAAAAATTCATGCATATTAAAGGTACTCAAAAGATTAATTTTGTATAATAATAATTCCAAAATGTTATTAACAAATTGATGAAAAAAAATTGGTCAACAAATTTCTCCGCAACCCAATTTTTTTTTTTTCGTGAAAATAATTCGTTCATTTTTCTGAATACTTATGAATTCATTCAGATTGTTCAATTGTCTTTGAATTTTATGAAATTCAAAATTCAACGCGATAATTTTCTTATACTCACACAGAGTCGTCGATGCCAGGTCCGTAGAGCAAAAAGCTCCCATCAATGTGATCGAGAGCATCTTTTTGCATTTGTCTACGCAAAACTCTCTCTTCTTTACTGTCGTGCGCCGCTTGCTTCTCTGCTCTACTAATTCGTCAACTTGTCGCGCGCATTCGTGAGCACTTGGCCCTGTACCGATTTGCATCTCTTGCATAAAGGCCAACAAAGCGAAAGAACCTTCATTGAAAGTACATGCAGCTACATTAGCTGCAATTTCAACAATTGTAGAGGTGTCACTGACTGACTTTGGAGACATTTTCCAAATAAGCTGATTGAGACTCTCATTATTATTTTGTGTGAAACCTCCAAGACATGGTTGCAAAAGTGCGTCCTTGCTCAAGTCATTATAAATGGCCCTCAATGGCTTCCAGATCATCAGTAGGAAGGGCGGTGTAGCTGTGTTTGAATGATTCTAGAGCATCTGCAGCTGCAGCTTGCTGCCATTCGCACCAGGAGTCTTCGCCGCTCGGGCATTTCTCGTGCTGTGGGTTCTCGTCGGTTGAACGGTAGTGATGATAAGTTGCCCATATCGCATTTTTCATCTTCTCAACTGAATCATAATTACGTCGAATAACCATAGTCCATAACCATAGTCCATAGTAAACAGACAATTTGTCAATCATTTTAGCAGTGAGCTTCCCTTTCCCAGAAAGGCTTTTTCTTTTTACGATCTTTCCGGCCTTCGATTTTGTGTCAACTACGCTTTTTTTACTAGTTCACGCAGACGTGTTCCTATTCTATTTTGGACATGCCCTATGCATTCTTTTTTGTTTATCACAAAATCTTCACCGGAAAGTTTTTCTTTAACAACACCGCTGTAGGTCTTTGAGTCACCGTCTCCGATGTAGTTACGATATTTCACCCCAAGATTTTCCACCGATCGTTGGAACATTTCTATAATTGCTGATACCTCCATATTTCCAGAGGGTCCGTCGTGGTTGGCTCTTCGTACCACGCTTCGTATTCGGCAGAATCCAACTTGTTTTCCCAAGTCTTACAATCGTGGCAGTAACTGCTTTTTACAAAAATGTCAAGTACCTGTCCAGTACAATATCCAATTAGGGAAGAAACGCCAAATAACGAAGAGAATCCTCTTTTTCCAAGTGTCGTCGCCTGATACAGTCAATTCTGACGTTTCTTCTACATTATTTGCTTCAGACATTGCTTTTTTCTCTTCTTGTGCAGCCGATGCGAAGAACTTCTTGGCAACATTTTGTATCGCTTAACAATTTTTTTTCATATATAAATGGTAGGTTGGTTTCGATAAGAAAGCACTCGCCAAATCCATTAGTCCGCAGAACTTATTGCATCCGGCTAAACCTAAGCCTAACACTCGCATTACGAAAGCAAATCGATAATTGACATCGTATACACCAGCGTCTATTCTTTCGTTAGATGGAATGTAGTGAGGCTTTTTACACTTTTCACATGTAACCTTGATGTTGAAGCCAAGACCTTTTTTTGCATGTTTGGAATGTAACTTTTCCATCACACTTCACACATTTGACGACAGTAGCAATCGTCGAAAAAACAAGAAGAAAATCTATTATTCTATAATGTTTTTGGATGTCTTCTTCTATCTCCACAACGGGACTATTTTTAATTTTTTTCGCTGACACGCTATTAGCTACCACTTCGTCGTTTTTACACTTTTGAGGCGGCACTCTTTTTTTCGGTCGGCACAAGTACTCACAACAGTTCTGACGATCTTGTCTGGTTATTTTTCGAACGAACACGAACGAAAACGGACTCAAAATGTTAGTGTAACTTGCTACTGCTCAGCACGGCATCCAGCGGTCAACTGATGTATGTACTGATGTGTATACTGATATACACCATGCCTCGAATATACCTAACGGGACCTGAACAGGCCCTTCTACCAAGAAATTTATCCGGGGTCTATAAATTAATACAATAGCGCGCCAGGTGAGCGCGCCGCGCAGCTATCGATCAGGTATAAAACCCGACCTGGAGCAACAGACGCTCAAATACTCATAACTTCGTTAATTTTGCTCCGATCGACTTGAAATTTTAACACAATATTCTTGAGATATTATACATTCATTAAAAAAAATGTGTGAGTTCAATTAGTACTCTCATGGTTATGTGTAAACATCGCGTACATGTGTTATGTCTACAGATGATCGGGAAAGAAAGGGAAAATGAACCTTTATTAACAACATTATTAGTGCAGTGATACTTTATTCGGTGACTGGATTTTTTGTTAAAGCCGACGTAAATGGCTTATGATAACTAAAATACGATACATATACCCGAGACTCCAAATTTTCTAATTTTCGTTAGAAAACCGCATCGATGGTCGTTCCATATCGAGTAGTAGAAATATTTTTGTTCGAATTCATTTGCAAATCGAATTCTTCGAGCAGGAAATCTATTAGCGGTTGAGCTTCCGGTGTAGCAAAATTAATATTAAAATCCCCGCTCATAATCATCGGTAAGAGATGATAATCCCCATGGAGAATTCTTGATATCTTCTCGGAGTATGGAGCCAGGACAAAATGTAAAAACTTTATTATTTCATCGATAGCTTTATTCGGCGAGATATAGACAACTACCGAAAGTACTTTTTTCCCATCAAGAAGTTGCAGTTCGGCTGTGCATATATCACCGATGGATTGAGTCGTTACGCTCATTCCAGTGATTTGGCGGTCGATTATTTCCATATGCGGGGTAACTGCACGGGTGTCGTTCAAATTTTTATATATTGCTACCCCGCCAGCTCGCTGACAATCTCTCTTGAACTGAACGCAGCATTCAAAATTTGGGACAATAACACAATGTGCATCCCTGCGTGTCCGTATCATCCAGGTCGAGGTGATGCGATCTCAGACTCTGACAATTGAATGATAAAAATGATGCTTCATTGTTAAGCCGTACAAAATCGGCCATTTCATCCTGCACTGTACGTAGAGTGTTTATGGAGAGACGCGCAAACTCATGTTTGAGGGAATCCATCGAGGTTGCGTCTTTACGTCCATGATAAAAAACATGATCATCTATTGGTGAAGTGATAAACAACCCTTCGAGACTTGTTACCCGTGATAAAGCAACATACACAAGTTGTTGAGCGTGTTTCTTCTCGTAACAGTAGACAATTTCGTTATATGTTCCACCCTGTGATGCATGAATCGTGGTGGCACACGCAGGTACGACTGGAAAGTGGTTTCGCTTTACGTTACTTGTTCGATTGTTGTTGTGATAAACAGTTGCGCTTTTTCTAGAGATTGGCACTAAATGTTGGCCGATATTATTTCTCTGTGCCCATCCAGCTTTAAGCGTCCTAATCTTTTTACCAACCAGTGAATTGGCACCGAAATCCATCCACAATCGTTTGATATTTTGGTTATTGGCGTTTTCGTTATTATTGTTATTATTGTCGTCATAATCCACTTCGTCGTTACAGTCGCTTCGTTCTATATACCCCAGATGGCCCATAGTTCCATTCGCCAGTCCATCTGTCACGTCAATGTTGCTCTTGATCAAGTATGGCCGGCCTATGACGAGTGGAAGTTCAAACGGCAAACCATTTGTTTCTACGATACTCATTTTATAAACCTTTTGGTGAACGAATGCTAACTGCTCGGCATTATGGCAGCCGATAAAGACATTTGTCGCAATTGACGTGATTTTGTCTAGAGTATTGAGCGCAGTTAGATTATATATATTCACGTCATTATTGCTCCAAAAAAGTCTCAAACCGAGTGGGCAGAGCTCATTCGCACTCTCTTGGGTAACGAAAGGTGACTCTATCAGATCTTGCTCAGACTGGTCCAGCTTCTGACCACTGCCGATTTTTGTGAGTAGGCTAGAGAATGCGGTATTTGATTGGCGCATGACTTGATCGAGTTCAAAAAATTTGAGCCCACGCCACAGTGTCGGGCCAACAATGGACTGCCTAACTTGTTTATAAATGGGAGTTGCGTTACCTGGAGATAGCTGTCTCAAATCACCGATAAGAAACACATCCTTCCCGCCAAAAGGAATATCCAGTCCGATGATTTGCTTCAGCCGCGAGTCGACCTGCTGTAAAAGCTCCGCTGACATCATGCTCACTTCATCAATAATGATCGCGCTAACGTACTTAAATAGACATCGATACTGCATAACGTCTTCAATCGAAAGTGGCATTTTTTTAGAGATCGAAATTTTAAGGGCGGTGTGGACTGTCGTGCCGTCGATGGCTACTGCCGCTTTACCAGTTGAGGCACACGTAACGAAAGAATTACAAAAGCAATCGTTTTCGGTAAAGCGATTGTAAATGTCCATCAGCAGTCGGATTACAAATGTTTTGCCGCAACCCGCGGGGCCGGTAAAGAATATTTGAAGCGCTTCGACATTCGTTCCACAAAGAAGATTTTGTATGGTGTGCATTAAGAGACCTTTCTGTCGTTCATTGGCTGAGCGCATGAATCCAATGAAGTCTTCATTCGACATAATATTCTCACGCTTTTTTGCGATTGGACACAGTCGATTGAGCGTGGCTAGCCTAAGTTCATCATTCATTTCCGCATTCGGATTAGCATAAAAATCAGCGAAAGGATCACGTTCCGGCACTTGTGCTGCTATCAGATTAGTCAAGTCACTGACTAATTCGTTGTCTGGATCTTCGTTACCTATGCACATCTGTCGACAAATCTCCATAGTTTTCGCAATGTCCAGGTCTGACTCAAACTCTTTTCTGCGTTCCATAATAAGTACTTCATTATCGTCGTACAATTTTACAAACTGCAGCTCAGCGAGAATCTGTGCTTCTTCGTCACGAAAGGGAGGATGCAAAGTGACCATCTCGCGCTTGTACTCATTTGGGTAAGTGCCTATATCGTAGTTCCGGTAGCGGATGATTCTAGGACATTGCTTTTTTTCCAATTTTTTGCAACCACTGTATAGTTGGAAACTGCCTGTGCTAAAGTCAGATTTTCGAGTTCCATCGGTCGCTTTTGATATTTGTCGAACCAGTTATCTTGCCACACCTCTGTTGATTCTTCGTCTATGTCCTCGGATTCCATTTGTTTGTTTGTTTTCCTCACGTGCTGTCGTTCAACTGGCCAAGAAGTTGGGATATAGACCACGACTGAAGAGCACGTGGACATTGGTAGACGCAGTAGGTACCATGCCGCATCCTGACTCGTAATCTCGAATGTATTGAGCATGTCAACACTGAGTTTACGAGTGATCTCCACGATGTCGAATTCGGGGTGTTCGTCCATTGTCTCGATAATCTTACGTTGAAGATGACTGATTCCTCGGTTAGTCTTGTTGACATACTCCACAACATATGCAGTGCATGAATATTCTTCTGTAATAAATTGTATATCAGTATTGGCGCCAAGGACGTTGAGGATGAATGGATTGAAAGGGTTAATCCATTTCTCAGTTGGTTCCCGCTTAAGAAAAACTTTGGGCCGTGATATACCAGCTCGCAGCACGTCCAAGTAAAATTCGTCTGAATGTATATTGTGCTCCCTGAAGAAGTGATCAATATCGGTGTAATCGTTTCCTTCAAGGGCCTTCCACAAACGATTATATGTGTTCGCATATGCCTTTTGTCGCATATCAGTTTTAGCCATAGGCACGAGAATGACTGTTGAGCGACTAGGCATAAAGGGTGCTTCGAAACGACACTTCTGAGCTGCTGGATTGCCGATTTTTTTGTAGCAAGTAAAGTATGGCCGCAGGCATGTCTGCATCAAAAACATTCTCGGGAGCGTCATTGAGCCAGAGCAGGATATGTGCGTGTGGGCTGCCGCGATGCTGGAACTCAATTCGTTTGAAAAAGTGACACACGTAATTGGTTCCAAATGGACTACAGGTTTTAGATTGCAAAATGTCCATGATTACGTTGACAAGCTTATGAAAGTGCACAGCACATGTTACGGGATCTTCATTAATAAGTGACGCTTTAATATTGTAATGAAGATCACGGAAAGCGTCATCGTCAATATCTACTCCATTATTTCTCAATTTGTACAGCAAACGCATTAGCTTTGGCCACCCAATCTCGTTGGCACTCATAGTGAGAAAGAAAGTTGGTTTACTAAGTTGCCGGATCATGGCAAATAGGTCTCGCTTTCTTTGTGCCCAATAATATGTCGAATTGGGAATTGGTCGTAGAAATGCCAAGTTATTTTCGATGCATCCGTTAATAAACTCTGGAGACTCAATTTGTGCTCTGGTTAGCTTGGTGTCCTTGCCGATAAATTTAAAGGCTACGGTGAGTGAATCCCGAGTACGTGGGCGCATGATCTTCATTGCCATATAGAGCAAGTGATAAGGTGACACTCCCCGTCGATCACATCTACGCAGCTCACTCGTTGCCATCATGAATGGTGTCACGTGGACGCCTTCTTTAAATGTTCGAAATTGGCCGAGATAGATGGATGGAAAAGACAGTTCTTCGGCATGCTCGTCAAAAAGAATGCTCCGGGGTACGGTATTTTCACCGAGAGCAATACGCAGATACCTATCTTCGTTCAAGAGCCGAGTATGCTGTTGAGCTGTCAAGCTTTTCTCGATGTTAATTGCTTCACTCAAATCCTCTCGAGGAATCTGAATAGCCGATTGTTCGTTGTCGCAGAAAAATGGTTCATTAACTTCGATGTTATATAGTTTGTACAACGGCGATTCAAGTAAATGTGTTAGCCAAGATTTAACAGTGCGCTTATTCACCAATCCTATCAAATAACTGGATTTATGGATTTTTTTACGCTTTATGTGCACGTTAATACAGTAATCATCATTAAGTTCACGTGGCAGCCGATGGACCATCGTATTAACCGAGACCGGTACTTTAATCACTTGGGCCAGAATTCCATACTGTCCATGATCATGTCGAAGCCTTCTTATTGTCATGAATGGTAGTCGTGGTGAGATTAACCGCTCCGTCACTAGATCGAGCTCCGGTAAATTGGCAGGTCGCGCCGGATATACGAAACCATTCTATTTTGAAAGTGAAGGTTTTTTTCCTTTTTTAAGTGATACGTAACAAGTGTTACAAACGAAAGCTGTTTCGAAATCGAATTCGGAAAATTCAGCTGTGAGGATGGTAATCGAAGCCGGTGGTGGATGTTTTACATCGCGTTGAAACCATAATCGGTCACATACACTGCATACCGTACCGAAATTGTTGGTTACAAATTTCTTCTCAAACTCTATGTGAGCTTTTGAATTGCTAGCATATCCCTCGTAAGGTAGAGCTAGCATCGCACTTTCATTTACTGTTCTTCTTTTTTTCGATGTACAGCGAACTAGTGTCACTTGAAGCCGTTTCCTAGTCGCTTGTTGCACCGCGACCGATGGATGAATTTGCTCTACTGTAGACCTTGATGTTGTTCGACCGCTGTTGACAGTGTATGAGAAGTTGTTGATGATTGAGAAGTGTGCATTTCATATGCAATACGAGCTCTACATTCTCGTGATCGTTGAGCACTACTTTTTTAAACTTTCGTTGACTTCGATGGACGTACGCGTTCCGTATATTTATCTCCATGCACTGTGGTAGTCTCACCTATAGCTGAAAGAAAGCGGAATTGATAAATGAAAATACATAACATTCCGTTTTAGTCTAAAATTGCACAGCGTGATATTATTCTCACAGCGTAGACAGACAATGTAGCACTTATTAATTTATGGTTAATTTAAGGTCGCTTACTTGCAACTTTTTGCAACGCTGCTGATAGGTGAACTTCATCGACTGTTGATCGTGATGTTGTCGGAGCATTATCAATCGATTTTGGCAATGCATGTGATGCACTCGTTGATGTAGACGGTTGAAAAGTGAGCATTTCGTTTGTTTTACGCGCTCTCCATTCACGAGATCGTTGAGCACTACTTTTTGCAACAGTCACATTTTTCGGAGCGTCCTTGACCGGTGTTGACAATGCTTGAGAAGTACTCGTTAATGGCGCAGATTGAGAAGTGAGCAATTCATTTGCAATACGCGCTCTCCATTCTCGAGATCGTTGAGTACTCGTCTTTGGACATTTGGCCGGCTTCCGTTCACTTGTCTTACCCATTGCTGAAATAATTCGAATTTATTTTAAAAAAGAAAAAAGACTCCCGCTGGCGAGGGTATTTAAATTTTAAACGGCCGATATCCTGGCTAGACTAAGTTATACTTCACGCATGCCGCGATAGTATAACTATAGCGGCTTATTACATTCGAAAACAGAAGGTGCTCGCTTGTCGCCCGAGCACAGCTACAGCTGAAGCTATAGGTAGCTGTTCGAGAATCAGCGTGGCGACGTGCGCTAGCTCGAGAGGCCGCTGTTCGGCAGCACCTCCCGGCCGAGTCCGGCGAGGACGACGCGCGCCGTCGACGCACGCGCACCGGCGCTCATCCGAGGCGGCACGGGTTACGTGCCGCGTGCAACAGGTTTCGCGCTCATCTACGCGTAATGGCTGACACGGGTCACCACGCGCTCGAGTAGATCACCGATTTTATATTCGGTTTTTCTCACGGTTAAGCTCACGGTTCTGCTCATCATTGGTACATCAACACGGGAAACTATATCTCCGGTCTCCGGGATATTATCCAGCTCATTCGGAGCATAGCGCGAGTGAAATCTTCCGGACAAGTGCCGTGTGCCTTTTTCCCGGAGAGACTCGCGCTCTCAACAGGTGCACGACGCGTCGAGTCATGCACAGTCAGCTCACCCGGGTGCTTCGCGGATTAATATAATTGGGACGACTCATCTCGGGAACTATTCGGCAATAACCTTCTTCGGTTCAGCTCGTTGTCACGCGCATGACGCATCATTGGTCACGACTTCTGTCGTGAAAATGCCTCACGTTCCCAACGGTTATCTCGCGGCGTTACAGTAAGCCGCGGGTTCGCTCTCGGTCGACTCGCGTGAATTCCGTCTAACTGAACGGGCTCATCGGAATGTGCTCAACTCGGACTGCTCCTTGTTTTCCGAACTGCTCATTACACAGTGTTTTTTCGCGTACTTGTTCATCGTTATTTGTTATCCAATAAAAGAGTTTATTTTCACTGTTACCATCTTGTGTGAAATCATTTAACCCCCGTTCCGCTATATCTCATCCTGGCAATTCTCAAACAGTAGCTGTAGCTGTTAAGGAACGCGTTTGGGTGGGTGGAAAAACGCAGGATTAACTTTAAGAACAAAATATTCAATTTATTGGCGAGTACAAAGCGCTGACGCGGGTGTAGTGTCGGCCATCTTAGTTGGAACTAAAGAAAAATAATATACGAGCGTAGTCCGAGGCACGCGTGAGTGGCGCGCTCCGCGGAGAGAAAAATAACTAAAATCAAAACTACAACATCCTCCCATCTTGAGTTGTAAAGGTTTTGCAACTCAAAAAACACAAAACATGGTGACGAAAAGAAAGGTAAACGAAATAAAGTTTACAAAAGAACTTAAAGATCAAACTTTTTTGGGGCGTTGACTTGACGCCCGCTTCTTGTGCGTGTGGCTGACTTTGAATCTTCTTCTGTGGACGACGCAGTTTCGACAGGAAGATCGAGATTTTCTTCGGACGGCGGCAATTCCTCTGTTACCTCAGGCGGCAAGGTTCTGTTCGAAGGATCTTTGATATCAACGACTGTCTTGTTCAAAATCTCGATCTCGTCAGGTGATGTCATCTCTAATGGATAGAGTCTCTGAACGGGACGCACGAGTTCGCCGGACGCAGTTTTCAGTCTAGCCACTCGTACGATTCCATCTCTTCCTCGCATGACCTCGATTACTCGTGCTAAGGGCCAGTCTATGCGTTTCCGATTGTCGTGACCTATGAAAACGACGTCACCTTCTCGTATATTTACGGTGCTTGTTTTTAGATTTCTCGCGGGAGATAATTGTCCGAAATACTCAGAGCGAAAACGGCGACGTAAATCTTCCTGTAATTTCTGGCGATAACGGCGTCTCTTGCTCAACTGATTCTCTTCGATATTATCGAGATCGGGCACTCCTATTTCTTGAATGTCCTGTAGGAACATCGCCGGGGCCAATGGAACTAATTCTTCGGGATCTTCGGATAGGTAAGTGATCGGGCACGAATTTATGATCGCCTCGCAGTCACACAACGTTGTCGTAAGATCCTCGAACGTCAGACAAGCTCGTCCCAAGACTTTTCTCAGTAAATCTTTTACCGATCTCACAAGACGCTCCCACCAGGCTGCTGCAGGAGGGTTGAATCGCCACTCAATTTTCTCGACCGTACTATATTCCTCGATTTGACTCCAGTTTATTCCACGTAGCAAATTATTGGCTCCGGTGAAATTTGTACCGTTATCACTGAATACGATAGAAGGTCGTCCTCGCCGGGCGATAAATCTTTGGAAGGCCCCGATGAAGAGCTCGGTCGACAAAGAAGTCACAAGTTCAAGGTGAATAGCTCTGTACACAGCACATGTGAAGAGACAAATCCATGCCTTCTCACCACCTTTCAAGTAGACTGGTCCAGCAAAATCGACTCCAGATACTTCGAAAGCAGCTGCATCTCGTGCGCGTTCTTCTGGTAGAGTCGACGGGGAAGCTTCTATCCTCGTAGCCTTGTAACGTTTGCAGGTAGCGCATTTCGCGAGCACAGAGCGTATGGCTCGACGACTGGAGATAATCCACACTTGCTCTCTCAGACTGCTCATCATAATTTGTACTCCGGCGTGATTCAGTTTTTCATGGCGGTACTGTATCAGCTTCGAGACTAACAAGGAAACATTCCCAAGTGTCCGACCCCGATTTCGATAATTTTGATATATGTTGTAGAACTCGGAAATTTAAGGGACACGTATTTTTTTTAATCATCCCTCGTTGATATATAAGGGGTGAACCAGCCCCTCAAAGTTTGGCAGAAAAACAATTTTTTTTTTTTTTCATAGAAGCACTTGACGATTATGAATGAAATTTGGTATACATATATCTCGAGCCAACAGGACTCAGAAATGGTAGTGTGCATCACGGACGCACCCCTTTAAGGGGGTAAACTACCCCTATCTAAATCTTTTTTTCTTTTTTTTTCGGCGAAAAATAATCGAACTGGAATACAAATAGCATCGTTTTGAAGCTAAAATGATATTACAGTTTACGTGTTTTTGGTTTTTTCCGAAAAAGCACTGTTTGACCAGGTATATATATTTCAAGGCTTTCAATATTTCCCATAGAAGCACCCGACGGATTTCAATCAAATTTGGCAAGCATATATTTCAGAGCAACAGAATTAAAAAATGATACCGTCCGACACGCGCCCACCCCTTTGGGGGGGGTAAACCACCCTGATAATTTTTTTCAGGATAAAAGAACCGAAAAAAATACAAATCGTATACAGCCGATACTTGCATAAAAAAACTCCCGTTTTCGCTTGGACGGCGAATTCCTAAAATCCTGTAAACTCTCAATGAGAGTTTACAGGATTTTATTCTACTTTCAAAAACCATAACTTAGCACACGGGATATATATTCGAAGCATAGGTAATATGTGAATTTGATAATATAACATTTCTACAGATGATACTATTTTCATTCCAAATTTATTCGTTCCAATACATGTATGGAATATGGGATATATGGGAATACTCCAAGAATATTAATTCTGGAAAGCAAAAAAATCTTGGGACTGAAAATTTCAGAAAATTCTATATGATAAAAATAATGTTCACCAAAAATTTTTGTAACAAAAAATTATGGCTCATATTCATGACAGTAGTGATGATCGTGGAAAAAGTGTTCGAAGCAGAATGCTTTCTTACACCATGAGCATCGTATTATAGGTAGTGCACCGCAAACAGCACATTTCATAACGGAAGATTTTTCGAAAGCAAATTCGACAGGATTTGGAAAACATTCTAATCTGTCGTCTACATAGCCACTTTTATACCAAGCATATTGAAAAAGGGATCGATACCTAGGCGAAGATAGTTGATTATGTACAAGTGATTGTAGTTTTATAATATTGTTCCGTAAATGAAGATTGACATCGTTATTCTGTAGGATCGCATTGTCAGAGAAACGCTTCACAAAGTTTTTCCACACCCTAAAACCATAAACGTCTAAAGGTTGAATTCTTACGGTAGTTCCTTTTGGTATAGTCATCAACACAACATCTTTATCTGCAGGCTTCGTTTCTGCGATAATATTGCTGCAGTGACCGCTCCAGGAGTCCAGTAAAAGTAGGCTTCTTCTTCCAACGTTAGGAAAGAACACCTCTTTTAGCCATGTTTTGAAGTGGTCTGTAATTGCAAAACATTGCTACTGTTACGTTCTGACCTGCGAATTATGAGTTCACTTTCGGTGAGAACCATAAACGTAGAATAGTCTCGCTTTTGAGTCAAGGCGTTAGCCCTTTACTCGGGGACGGAGACCTCGCCGTACTGCCGTGGATTTATCAAAGGAATATAACGGTAGAGGTATTGAGCCTCCTGAGATATTAGCAGAAAGACCAGAGTGCATGCAAATAAATGTTCGAGATAATGCGTTGGTTTTGAATACTCACAAATAATGTATATTGAATAACTTCGAAGATACAGAAATGTTTGGTAAAGAGCCGACTTGCTCAACTATTATTTTTATTGAAGTGCTCTGCCTACTGCCTCCCCTCTAAATAAAAGCTTTGACTTTACCGAATTCAATACTGCGCTCAACTATAAGAACAACAAGTCTTCCCCAGGCATGGACGGGGTAGACTACTTCCTTCTCAAAGCTCTTCCTATTAAATTAAAACTGATTCTCTTAGACATTTTTAACGAAATGTTCTTAACAGCGGAATTTCCGGATGAATGGAAACATTCGTACATTCACTTCGTTCCTAAACCTCATAATAATGGAGTAAGACCCATTGCCTTGACATTTTGTATCGCTAAACTATTTGAAACCATGGTTAAAAATCGGATGCAATGGTGGACAGAACAAAATAAACTCTTACCGATTAATCAAACGGGATTTCGGCCTGGCCTATCGTGTATAGATAATTTAAGTAATCTAACAGTGCAAGTTGAAGAAGGCTTTAGACAAAAAAAAATACTGTCGCTGCATTTCTCGATGTGCAAGGAGCATTCGACAATGTAAATAGCGACATTCTTATCGCAAATTTAACACTAGCGAACTGTCCTTCGAAATGGTTATCCTATGTTAAATTTCTAACTCACGAGAGATACATACATTGCGATACACTAGGTGAATCCGCCAGAACAGTCCGTAAAGGGGTTCCTCAAGGAGGGGTTTTGTCTCCTCTCCTGTATACACTGTATACTCGGCATTTAATGGAAAATATTGATGGTCGAGTTACGGTATCTCTATTTGCTGATAATATTGCCTTGTATACAACAGTAACCGAAACTCAACGTAATTTAGAAGTTTTGGAAGCAGCAGTAACATCTATCTCGCAAAATCTGTCACAAATCGGTTTAACACTTGCTCCCGAGAAAACACTGCTACTTCGCTTTAGTAAAAAAGGTTCCAACCCTGATGACACGAAAATCAATGTCGGAACTCACGTGATCACCTCAAAACCTGTAGCTAAGTTTCTAGGAATCTACTTTGACCAAAAAATGAATTTTAAATACCATATTAACACGATACAAGAAAGATGCCTAAAATCGATGAATATTATAAAGTTTTTGAGACGCACCTGGTGGGGTTCAGACCCTGAAACACTAATAGTACTGTATAAAAGCTTCGTAAGGTCTATTATGGATTACGGTCTATTCATTTTTTATCCTAAAACAAAGCAGCTTACGTCTAAACTTGAATCGATTCAATATGCGGCAATTAGGCTAGCTTTGGGGTACAGACGATCTACCCCGACCAACATATTGCTAGGAGAATCGAAACTTACTCTTGTCAAGGATAGAGCAAAATACTTGTGTCAGTCATACCTAGCTAAGGTGATAAGTAATGAGTCAGCCCAATTCTCACGAACTATTACCAGACTATGTGGTAACCAAAACTTCACAGCGCGTAAGAGAGACCGACTGATAACAAATACAGCGAGGGATATGATTTCGATAAAAACAAATATGTACATGAGTGACCAGCATAATGCTTACGGCCGTGACTATACAGCCTCTTCTCTCGCGATTAATTTTAATAAACAACTAGGACTTAAGTTACAGACCACTACGAATGCGAATAGAATATTTGAATTAGAAACAAATGACATCTATCCAAACTCACTCCATATATATACGGATGGCAGTAAGCAGACAAGCACTGACCATGTTGGATCAGCTTGTTATTGTCCTGAGCTTGATTACAGAAAATCGATTCAACTGAACCAAAACACCTCGATTTACACGGCAGAATGTATTGCCCTTACGTTAGCTCTTGATCTCGTTTCTCAATATCAGAATTGCAGCGTCCTTATCCTCTCCGACTCTCTCAGCGCGCTTCTAAGCCTGCAATCAACTAAATTAAATATCAAGACCAACCCTTACATTCTCGATGTCAAAGAAAAATACTTAGAATATTCAAACCCGAACGCACACAACAACACCATATCTTTGTGTTGGATACCGGCGCACATGGGAATCGTGGGAAATGAGGAAGCTGACAGACTCGCGAAAAACGCCTCAGTATTCGATGCCGCCATGTATCGTGTCCCTTACACAGATTTTAAGTGTAAGTTCAAAAAAGAAGAGAAACTAAACACCATCTCAGAAATAAGAAAACAATCAAATGTAAAAGGGACGCGATATTTTGAAAACTTCTATTCGGAGACATCCCGTCCGTGGTACAAAGGCACGAAATTCCCCCGCGAAGCTATTACCTGGGTAAACCGAGTAAGAGCAAATCACTACCACCTTAATGCATCCCTTGCACGAATTGGGATAGTCTCTGATCCAAGTTGCTCTTGTGGAGCCAATAGTCAAGATATTGACCATGTACTGTGGCAATGCCCAAATTTCGATCAACAAAGGACGCAAATGACTGAGGAATTAAAAACACGTAAATACCAATCACCAGGACGTTTTCTCAATGCGTGGGAGAAAGAACATTTTCTCAATGCGTGAGGGAAAGGACAGGAGCGTTTAAATTGGAGTAGGGATTGGAAGACAGAGAAGTTGCTGTATGCAGGGCTCGAATGGGAGAGCGAGCGAGATAGAAGAACGGGTGTTTAGGCTTTAAATAGAAGTAAATATCTTAGGGTAAGGTTATTGCCCTTTCGTGGAAGATGTTATGTGACGGTGATGACGGAAAGATGGGGGAAATGACCTGACCTAGAGCAGGTCGTAAACTCTTGCAGGCAAGGGCCGGTGCGGTAGAACACTGTAGTGAAAGAGTGAGAGTAAGAGCGAGAGGGTGTCATGAGGGATAAGCGTATGCTTTTTAATTAGGTTTAGATTAGCTTATTTTTAATTAATCGATATTTTGGTTATTCTTGTTAAAAACATGTTTTAAGAATTACGGAGAACGTAACACCTCTCCTGTTAAAATGAGTGTTAGTCGTTGAAATAACTAACACGAAGGTAAATAAGAAAATTATATGTATATATATAATTATTTAAGATTTGGTATGTGTTGTTTTGTGTTGGTTTTTTTTTTTTGTTTTTTTTTAATTTAATTATTTGGTCTCTAATTACTCCTTTATGGGGTACTCACTTTTGTTAATATGTTGGACTTAGTGTCTCTATTGAGGTTTTGGTTTTTATTTCTCCACTTGTCTAAACTTAATGTCTCTATCAGTGTCTTTTTCACTTATTCACTTGGTTAATCTTCTTAGTTGATTCGATGTGCTCGATGATGAGCAGATCAAACGATGCTTGGAGATTCTTGTCGTCTAATTCACGCGCCGGTTATATCGTCGCTTGCTGTGCTCAGTGTTGGATGCAAGGAAGCACCTGGGTTAGCGTCCGTCATCAGGGCTGATTTTTTTTTTTTTTTACTCGCCCGGTCAGGTTCGGTCTGTCCTTCGTCAAGCAAGTTTACGAGCAACGTCCCCTGCCGAAACGTTGTGTGTCCGGTTACGCTTCTTGCGATAGTATTGAGGACTGCGTTCTGTTCCATGAGGAACGTGATGTGGTCTCGGAGATTTTCCAAGTCTTCTTGAATATACATATATATATTCCGCTGGATGCGAGCTGTCCTGAGCTCGTTGCTTCTCTCCTTGTTCTTTTTTGTATATATATATTTTGCATTTGTTGCATTTTAATGTCCCGTATCGCGGGGGTTATTTCTTTTATACGAGACCGTATTTGTTTAATAATTGATTGGAATCGCGTCTGATTAGCTTTTTTTTTTTTTTTTAAGGCACTTTGTGGTTTGCACCGTGCAGAACATTTATTATATATTTGAGGCTCTGGTGTCTCACTGGCTTCGGGCGCTGCCTGGCGTGACCCATCAGTCGCTTGAAGTGGAGCTGGCGTGGCCTTTGTTTAGAAATTGTTTATGTATTTATTTATTTATTTTTAAATATTTTTTTTTTATTTTATTTATTTTTTGGCTCTAGTGTCTCACTGGCTTCGGGCGCTGGCTGGCGTGACCCATCAGTCGCTTGAAGTGGAGCTGGCGTGGCCTTTGTTTAGAAATTGTCTATTTATTTATATATATCTTTTTTTTATTTTTCGAGGCTCTAGTGTCTCACTGGCTTCGGGCGCTGGCTGGCGTGACCCATCAGTCGCTTGAAGTGGAGCTGGCGTGGCCTTTGTTTAGAATTCGCTTTTTTCCCATGAGGAGTTTTGTTTGAATTTTTTTTTTTTTTTACTCACTGGATATGATTACTTCAGTTTCTTCTCCGCACAATGGATATGGGCTGTGCTCGTCTTCGAATACGTTAGATTAAATGATTATTTATTTTCCTGTTCCTCCCTTTTTCTTTATCACACATTGGATCCGACTTGTGTGCTTTGTTGTATAGATGCGATCTTATATCCCTTTTTTTAATTATTTAGGGGTGGATTAGTTAGAGTCAGCAGGTTCCGGTGTAAGGATTTTTCGATGTGGTCGAGCCGTAGTAACTTCTTCACTTCGAGCATTTCCTTGGTACGATTGTTGTTGAGTTTCTTTACTCGGTTGTTGAGATAGTTGTCGCTGATCCCTGAGCGTGTTATAATATTCTCGTTTACGACAATTCACTAGCGTATGCCCGGTGGCTTTGCAATATCGGCACGTTGATGATTCCTGGAGATCTGGTGATTCGTCTGACACCGACTGGTTATTTTCATATCCTACATTTTCTCTCGATTCTTCGTAGTAGTTTTCATCTGGATGACCAGTGTCGTTGTACTGAGATCTTGATAATTGTCTGTTATGGGTTCGAAATCTCGAGCCGCAATACTTTGCTGAGTGGCCTCGTTGTTGACAAATTTGACAGATAACACTTTCTTCTTGTATGTGGTGAATTTTGTCCTCCCGATAATTACGATTTGTTGAATATTGATTCGAATTGTTATGTGTAGATGATCGCGCACACCGCAAGATAATTTTGGCATCTATCTGTCTTTCGATCTCTATCGCTTGTTTCATTGTTTTGTCGAATGTCTGATCGCGCGTTAGTTTATTTTCGATTTCAGGTTTCAGTCCGCGGCTGAAGCATTCGACTAAATCTGCATCGAGTGAGTTTTTAAATACGTTGTCGATGACTCCGTCATGTGCTTGCTTATGAGCGTCGGCGATTTTATTGCCGAGGTCTTTTACGCGGTTAGAAAAACCGAGCACTCCTTCATTATCATTTTGAAATATTCTTCCAAGCTCTCCTTGCAGTTGATACACAAATTTTGAGGGTGAATATAGCGATTTTAGAAAGTCCATAAACGCTGGAATTGTGTTTAGTTCGACGCCGTGTACTGCACGGCGCGCTTCACCTCTTAACTTGTTTCGTAATATCAGAGCTAAGTGTCTTTGTGATTCCGCGGGCATCATTTGCTGGGCTTCCTCACATCCTTCGATAAAATGTGATAACGGTATGTTGTGTCCATCGAAGATGGGCACTGCTTCGAGCGCGTATTTAATCGACACCGGTGGGGCTGGTTGAGCCATGATGTTAAAGGCTAGGTTATTTATAGCGTTATGAAGTTGATTTGATTGTTGTAGCGCCTGTTCGCCGAGGTTGGCTTCGTTTCCTTGCCGATTTTCACCTTGTTGATTATCAAAATTTATTAATGGCGAATCAGAGCGATTAGCTGGTGGTTGATTTTGAGTTGCGGAAGTGTTTGAGTTATTTGAGTTATCTTCGTTGCCGCTTGTACCCGGAGATGTACTCTGGGGGTTATCTTCCGTTAGAATGTTTCCGAAATGAGCACCACTCATACGCGGATCAAATTCATTTGGTGCATCAGTGGCTTTCTGAGGGGTTCTCGCCGTCATCCTTCATCCTACGGCAGTGTGGGCGTTCATATCCCACTTCTGACACCAAAATTTAGTTTATGTTACGTTCTGACCTGCGAATTATGAGTTCGCTTTCGGTGAGAACCATAAACGTAGAATAGTCTCGCTTTTGAGTCAAGGCGTTAGCCCTTTACTCGGGGACGGAGACCTCGCCGTACTGCCGTGGATTTATCAAAGGAATATAACGGTAGAGGTATTGAGCCTCCTGAGATATTATCAGAAAGACCAGAGTGCATGCAAATAAATGTTCGAGATAATGCGTTGGTTTTGAATACTCACAAATAATGTATATTGAATAACTTCGAAGATACAGAAATGTTTGGTAAAGAGCCGACTTGCTCAACTATTATTTTAATTGAAGTGCTCTGCCTCGCAGGGCCAGAGTTTTAACAAGAGCTTTGCGCGCTCTGCATAGAGTCGTTGATGATGCAGCAGGTTCGTAGGTTGTAGAATAACTGATTTGATCCAGAAATTCGTGGACTATTTATACTAAATCTATGCCTATGCTTATTAACGTTGAAAAAGGGTAGCGATATAAAGCTAGACAAAAGATAGGTTAACGTATGAAAAGTGAGACAGAAGATGGGTTCTCAATGCGTGGGAGAAGGAAAGAAAGTTTCCTCAATGCATGGGAGAAAGAACGAAGATTTCCTCAATGCGTGAGGGAAAGAACCTTTCTTGAAAGCGTGGGAGAAAGAAAGGACGTTTTCTCAATGCGTGGGAGAAAGAACATTTTCTCAATGCGTGAGGGAAAGGACAGGAGCGTTTAAATTGGAGTAGGGATTGGAAGACAGAGAAGTTGCTGTATGCAGGGCTCGAATGGGAGAGCGAGCGAGATAGAAGAACGGGTGTTTAGGCTTTAAATAGAAGTAAATATCTTAGGGTAAGGTTATTGCCCTTTCGTGGAAGATGTTATGTGACGGTTATGACGGAAAGATGGGGGAAATGACCTGACCTAGAGCAGGTCGTAAACTCTTGCAGGCAAGGGCCGGTGCGGTAGAACACTGTAGTGAAAGAGTGAGAGTAAGAGCGAGAGGGTGTCATGAGGGATAAGCGTATGCTTTTTAATTAGGTTTAGATTAGCTTATTTTTAATTAATCGATATTTTGGTTATTCTTGTTAAAAACATGTTTTAAGAATTACGGAGAACGTAACACTACCAGTAATATTCATGCACATTGCAGTAATAAAAAGAAAATGATCATTGCAGTACATCATTACCTTTTGTCATTTTGCCAGATGACGAAGGGAGGAGGTATACATTCGGAGGACGGATTAATGTTTTTTCTACTAGAGGACCAAAGCGACCGCCTGCTTCTTTTAATACTATCAATAGAGGAGATAGTAGTCGCCCATCACAGGAGACAATTGGCTGAATAGTATAACTATGAGTTGTAGATGATATGGATTGAGCAGAACACTCGACTTTTTCCGTTCCTGCATACGTCAACGTACGTCCTGAATGTATTTCAAGCTGGAATCCACTTTGATCAGAATTATATACGTTTTCAGGCCCGTATTCTGCTATAAAAGGCTTGACAGAAGCAACAAACTCATCAGCTGATTTTTTCAAATTAGCACTGTCTTCTATCGTCTTTCTTGAGACAAACTTTTTGATTTTTCTTGAAACGATCCGATGGGCTTTTTGAAATTGTATATCCATTTTGAAGAGGCCACGAAAGGCCTATCGCCACTCCCCTGCTCTCCCCATGCTTCCAGAGCCCATTTTTTGATGTCCGAATCATGGACTATTAATCCAGCTTCTATAGCGTTTCGTAATTTGTTTAATGTAAATTCGGCGATATGCATCAATTTTACTTTCCGCGTTCCTCCTTCGTCCACTTGCTTTGCCCATCTCGTTAATTGACGAGGATTAGTAAGTCTCGCAAATGACTTTTGTACAGTAGAAAACTTGAGATAGCTTTTTTTTCCACTCCGCCAGTACTCTACTGCCCTTTTTTTGTAATGAAATGGGATTTCATCGTTCACAGGACTAGGGCACACAGATGAAGAAGGTCCAGCCACTCCTTCCTCACTCCAATCTTCGGCGTCTTCGACGTATTCTGCGTCTGTTCCGGGAAAGTTGTCTACGAAACCCAATGTAGATTCTTCAGATACTTCTAAAGTGTTGAAGTCCCATATACTGTCCAGAAGAATCTTTTGAATCGATTCTTTCAGAATGATTTCTTGCCGATTGACTTCAGTCGTTGGTAGATACATTGTTTGAAATGTTGGAAGTAATAAATTAAGCACGTTCATTGGATTCACAAACATGTTTAAAATATCGGAACGCACTGATAACACGGCAGGCTCCGAACGCGAAATTTTCAACACCGAATGATGAGGAGTAATGCACGCTCAGACTTTATAAAGAGCCGCACGACTACTTGGGATAACATTTGTCTATTTTCGTTCCGAATTGTTTACAGGCCTGCCGCCCGAAGTTTTCCGGAAACTTCGAGATCCATTTATATTTTTGGCGTCACGAAAATACGCATGAAAAAAATATGTGATCGGTTATTTTTATTTTATGAAGTCGAAGAACTAATCTTATCTTTATTTTTCCAGAATTATGAGTAGACTCATAATGAAACGATTACCGCATCGTAGAATCTGCCGTGAGGCAGATTCGGTAGAATAAGCTTTACATGAGTGAACTGAATAAAAATAAATGCTAATGCATTTATTTTTATATTTTTTTTTATTTTATTGTAATTTTATTCGTTTCTAATTAAATGAATAAAATTGCGATCCAAATAGTTTCATCTGTAGTTTCATGTTATATTATCAAATCCACATATTACCTATATTTCGAATATATGCCGTGTGCTAAATTATGGTTCTTGATATGAAAATAAAATCCTGTAAACTCTCATTGAACTTCTGACTGCCCTCCAAGCGAAAACGGGAGTTTTTTTATGCAAGCATCCGCTGTATACAATTTATATTTTTTTCGGTTCTTTTATCCTGAAAAAAAAATAAATGATCAAGGTGGTTCACCCGCACAAAGGGGTGGGCGCGTGTCGGACGGCATCATTTTTCAATTCTGTTGCTCTGAAATATATGCTTGCCAAATTTTATTGAAATCCGTCGGGTGCTTCTATGGGAAATATTGAAAGCCTTGAAATATATATACCTGGTCAAACAGTGGTTTTTCGGAAAAAACCAAAAACACGTAAACTGTAATATCATTTTAGCTTCAAAACGATGCTATTTGTATTCCAGTTCGATTATTTTTCGCCGAAAAAAAAGAAAAAAAAGATTTAGATAGGGGTAGTTTACCCCCTTAAAGGGGTCCGTGATGCACACTACCATTTCTGAGTCCTGATGGCTCGAGATATATGTATACCAAATTTCATTCATAATCGTCAAGTGCTTCTATGAAAAAAAAAATTATTGTTTTTCTGCCAAACTTTGAGGGGCTGTTTCACCCCTTATATATCAACGAGGGATGATAAAAAAAATACGTGTCCCTTAAATTTCCGAGTTCTACAACATATATCAAAATTATCGAAATCGGGGTCGGACACTTGGGAATGTTTCCTTGTAAGGGATGCCGCGAGTAGTAAGGGGTGCACTATGGAGACCCCCCCACTCCCATCCCCACTCCTATCCCCACTCCTCGGGCCCGGTCGGACCGCGCCCGGTCGGACCGCGCCCGGAGGTGTGTGTGATAGATAGGGGGGATGGGAGCGTGTGCGGAAGTCACCACAGTGCACCCCGGAAGAAATAAAATTTTTATTTAATTTATTTTTTAATTTATTTATATTTTTAATTATGATTTATAATATTTTTATATTTATATTTTTAATTATGATTTATAATATTTTTATATTTATATTTTTAATTATGATTTATAATATTTTTATATTTATATTTTTAATGTTCTTCGCTGCTCCCGTGCGCGTTGAAGTTGTAAAACCTGTAAAACAAAAAATTATTATCATATTATTATCATAACAAAAAAATTATTATTATATAACCTACCATCTATCTAGCGGGCTGGTCTTCATTTTGACCTCGATGCACCCAGCGACGGTAATCGAAGACAGGGACGCGGAGCGGCTCCTGCCCATCCCGCTCCCACATGACGTGTTCGGTGGTGACAGCCGGCGACTGCACGCTGACATAATCAGCGTAGCGCAGCCGCCGGCGACGTCGATGCCTCCTCTCCTCCTCCTCTCCCGCGTATCTCACGCGTTCTGAAATAAAATAAATAGGAGAGGGAGGAAAGATGGCGGCCGGGGCAGTAGTCGTGAAAGTAAGGTGCCGGAAAAGAATGAAATAAGGAGGGAAGAGGTGGTGGAAAATGGAAAAGTGCAGTGAGAAAGTACGCGGAGAAAAGAGGAAGGGACAGAAGAAAGAGGAAAGCTCAGTAAGTGCGGAAAAGTGAAGAAAAAAGAGTGGAAAGAAAAAGGTGGAGAAACGAGGTTAAGAAAGATATGATGGACGCGGGGAAGGAAGACGAGAGGAGAGGAAAGAAAGGCAGAAGGCGAGGAAGGCACGGGACGACGACGGGAAAATACGAGAATTGGCGGAAAGCCCCGAGCCGAGAGAAATGGAATCGAAGGTCCGAGAGACGGCAGAGGATGACGAGAAGAAAGGGCCCAGTCGGAATGGGAGATGGCCGAGGGCGACCGAGCCGTGTCAGGCGAGGAAACCCGAAGATGGACGAAAGCAGCAGAGGAGCGACGGAGAGGAGGAAGGGAAGGCGCAAGCTGGGACCGGAGGCAGCCGAGGGAGACCGATCCGAAACGGTCGAGGAAACCCGAGGACGGCCGAAGTCTACAAGAGAAGGAAGCGGAAGCGTACGACGGGACCCGAACGGGACAACGGCGAGCGAGGCACAGTGGCAACCGGCGACAGGTGGTCGCGAGCACGTGTGGACGGGAGAACCGAGGCACGGAAAAAGTGAAAGACAATGGAGACGGTGAAGAAAGAAAAAGTGGTGGACTGGAGGCAGGAGTTGGTGAGAGCAGTGAAAGAAGTAGCGGAAGAGATACAAGGATTGAAGAAGGAAATAAGCGGAATTAAAGAAGAGTTGATAGTGGTGAGAAGGATAGAGGAAAAAAGGGAGGAGAGACGTCGTGAGAGGAGGAGTGGATCGAATGATAGCAGCGGATCAGAGGAATGGTCGGAGTCGGATCGAGGAAGCGACACAGGAGACGAGGAAGAAGAAAAAGCGAAGGAAATGGAGGAAGGAAGGAAGCAGGAGGAGAAGACGGAAGAAAATAAGATAGATGACACAAGAGCGGTAGCAGAACAGATAGCAGAAGAGATCAAGAAGCAAGAAAAGAAAGGATGGATCGAGATGATGAAGGAAGAAGATGAGGAAAAGAAAGCGGAAGAAGAAAAAGAGAGAAAAGTGGCAGAGGAGGAGAAGGCGCGGCAGAAGGGGGATGAACAGAAGAAGGTACGAGAGAAGTGCGATGAAGAGACAACGCGAGACAAGGGGTGGAGGAAGGCTGCGAGGAAGACGGAGGAGATGAAGGAGGAACGAAGAAGAAGAGCGCAGCAGAGAGAGAATGAGGAGAGGTGGAGAGAAGAACAAGAAGAGAGGCGAAAGAGAAGGAAGAACGTGATCCTGAGAGGAGATGTGGAGGTAAAAGAGATCGGGATACAAGAGACGCAAGAACTGATAAAGGAAGGCCTGGGAAAGGAAATGGAAATTGAGAAGATTGTGAAGAAAAAGCAGATCGGGGGTGAAGGCCTGGTGATAGTGGAGTTGAAGGAGGAGAAGGACAAGAAAGAGCTATGGGAAAGAAGACGAGAGATGGAGGCAGCCGGAGCCGAAGTATGCGAGGACCTAACGTGGTGGGAAAGAAAGACGAGATACAAGCTGAGGGAAAGAGCTACTGAGGAAAGAAGGAAAGGAAAGAAAGTGTGGATAGAGAACAGAAAGATTATAGTCGACGGAAGAGAGATAGAATTTGACGAGAGGACGGAAAGATGGATAGAGGAGAAAGAAGGAAAGGAAGAGGACGACATCGGAGACAGACCAAGGGACGAAGCAAGCGAGAAGCAGAGGGAGAGAGAAGAAGCGAAGAAGGCAGAAGAGCGAAGAAAAGATTGAAAGAAATGTACTAAAGGTTAAGCGGATGTATAGAGTCAAAGGGAAGTTGGAGAAGGGAGGTGTAACAAGGAGTACTGAAAAACTTGAAACCCTACGGGGAGCAATAAACAACATACATCTAAATAAAATAAATAAAATAAATAAAATAAATAAAATAAATAAAATAAATAAAATAAATAAAATAAATAAAATAAATAAAATAAATAAAATAAATAAAATAAATAAAATAAATAAAATAAATAAAATAAATAAAATAAATAAAATAAATAAAATAAATAAAATAAATAAAATAAATAAAATAAATAAAATAAATAAAATAAATAAAATAAATAAAATAAATAAAATAAATAAAATAAATAAAATAAATAAAATAAATAAAATAAATAAAATAAATAAAATAAATAAAATAAATAAAATAAATAACCGACAGCGGTGGATGCGCGGTTGGCGCACGGCTCTGGTGGTCCCCCAAGTCAAGCTGATTCGTTCGCGGTCAGTACTTGGATGGGTGACCGCTTAGCCGTGCGCTAGCTGGCGCATCGACCGTTGAGCGGAAGGCGATTTCTTCTGAGACTTTGGTGTTTCTGCACTTTACTCAAGTGCAAAAATACCGGTGGATCAGTAGAATATGGCCGTCTGTACCGCACGGGTTTTCCGTAGTTTCCCCGTGTCCCTGGCAAATGCGGTACAGTGTAGCTAAGTCGGCTACGGACGCAATGGAAGTTAGGTAGCTTAGCTGAGTGCGGGTAGGGAGTGCTAGGGGGTAATCGGGATGGGGTTCCGTAAAAACCCGACAGGGTATACGGTGGAATTGGAACAACAAAAATATAAAATTAAATAAAATAAATAAAATAAATAAAATAAATAAAATAAATAAAATAAATAAAATAAATAAAATAAATAAAATAAATAAAATAAATAAAATAAATAAAATAAATAAAATAAATAAAATAAATAAAATAAATAAAATAAATAAAATAAATAAAATAAATAAAATAAATAAAATAAATAAAATAAATAAAATAAATAAAATAAATAAAATAAATAAAATAAATAAAATAAATAAGGAGGAGAAGACGAGGAAGCAAAAAACGATTAAGCAAAAAAAATAGGAAAGAGAGGAGAGAGATCGGAGGAAAGGAGGAGGAGAACTGGAAGATAGCATTTTGGAACGTAGCGGGTCTGGCCAACAAGGATAAGGAATTTTGGAGAGGAATAGAGGAATGGGACGTAGTGGTGCTGATGGAAACGTGGACAGAGGAGAAAAACTGGAACAAGGTGAGCAGTAGGATGCCGAAGGGATACAAATGGTCGAGTCAGGGAGCGAGGAAGAAAAATAAGAAAGGAAGAGCGATGGGAGGAATGGTGATGGGAGTGAGAGAGGAGATGGCAATGGAGAAAGATGAAACACGAGAGGAGGAGGAAGGTATCATGCATGAGAGAGTGAAAGCGGGAAATGAGGTATGGAACGTGGTGGCAACGTATGTAAACGGAGATCTGGACAAGAAAATGGAGAAGCTGAGAGGATGGATGGAAAGACAGAGCGAAGAAGAAAGAACGATAATAGGAGGAGACTTTAACGCGAGAACGGGAACGGAGGGAGGAAGAGTAAGAGGTCCGGAGGAAGAAGAAGAGGGAGGAAGAAAATCGAAGGATAAAAAGGTCAACGCTGAAGGAAGGAAACTAACGAAGCTGTTGGAAGAGGTAGGCTGGGAGATTTGGAATGGAAATATGGAGGGAGATGAGGAAGGAGAGTTCACGTACACAGGAGGAAGAGGAGAGACGGTTATAGACTATGTGATGGGAGATGAAAACGCAAGGAAGGGGATAGAAAAGCTGGAAGTAGCAGACAGAGTGGAGTCGGATCATCATCCACTGGTGGTCACGGTGAAAAAAGGAAGAGGGAGGAAGAAGGAGGAAAGAGGAGGAGGGGGAAGAGCCGGAAGAGGCAAATGGTCAGAGAAAATGAAAGAAGAATATGCCAAGGGCTTGCAAGAAATGAGAGTCGAGAGAGGAGGAGGACTGGAAGCTGTAAGTGAAATGGAGATAAAAATAAAGGAAGAGATAGGAAGAAGTGAAGAAAAAGGAGGGAGAGAAAGGAAGGAAAAGAGAAGAGGATGGTGGGACGAGGAATGTCGAGAGAAAAAAGCAGAAGCAAGAAAAGAACTGAGGAGGTGGAGAAAGAACGAAAGCACGAAGGAAGCATACAGGGAAAGAAAGAGAGAATACCAGAGGCTGAGTGAGCGGAAGAAAAAAGAGGAGCAGGAGAGGATGGTAAGGGAAATAGCGGAAGCGAAAACGGAAGACAAGGTATGGGAGATTATAAACAGAGGAAGAAAGGAAAGAAAGAAAATAGGAGAAGGAATACAAAAAGAGGAATGGAAAAGATATTTCATGGGACTGATAGGAGGAGTGGAGAGGCGAGTAAGAATGGGAACGGAAGAGGCAAGAAGAGAGGGAGAAGAAGAAAATATAAGAAGAGAAGAAATCCAGAAGACGGTGAAAAAGCTGAAAGAAGAGAAAGCGATGGGAATTGACGAAATACCGAACGAGGCGTGGAAGTGTGGAGGAGAAAAGGCGATAGAGGTCGCATGGGAAATATGTGCGAGGGTATGGAGAGGAGATGGATGGCCGGAAAATTGGAAGGAGGGGATAATAGCCCCAATAGTCAAGAAAGGAAGCGGAAGGAAGGTAGAAGAGTACAGAGGAGTTACGCTAATGCCGTCGTTATATAAGGTATACACGACGGTATTGGCGAAAAGATTGGAGGAGGAAGCAGAGGAAAGAAGGATGATACCACCAAATCAAACAGGATTCAGGAGAGGAGTAGGGACGATAGACAACATCTATGTCCTGAACTATATAGTAAGCAGGCAGTTGACGGAAGAGAAGGGCAAGGTCATTGCGTTGTTTATAGATCTGAAGGCGGCCTTCGACTCGGTGGACAGAAGGAAAATGATGGAGGCGCTGGAGAGAAGAGGAGTAAGGAAAGGACTCAGAGAAAGAGTGGAGGAGGTATACAGAGAGACGAAGAGCAGAGTGAAAGTCGGAGGGGAGGTAGGAGAGAGCTTTTGGACCGGAAGAGGGGTCAGGCAGGGTTGCCCGATGAGCCCTATTCTGTTCAATCTGATGACGGCCGATATGGAGGAAGAATTGGGAAAAGGAAGATGGGGCGGAGTGAAGGTGAGAGAGAGAAGGATATGCTCGTTGGCGTATGCGGACGACGTGGTGGTGTTGGCAAGAAACGAAGAGGAAATGAAGAGCATGATAAGGAGATTGGAGAAGTATTTTGAAAATAAAAAGCTGGAGCTGAACGTGGGAAAGACAAAGATAGTGAGATTCAGAAGAGGGGGAGGAAGGAGTAAAGACGTGGATTGGAGATGGAGAGGCAAGAAGATAGAGGAAGTCAAAGAATTCAAGTACCTGGGGTACGTATTCAAGAAGAATGGAGGACAGGAAGCGCACATAAAGGACAGAGCGAAGAAAGCAGGAGCGGTGATGAAACAGGCCTGGGGAATAGGCAAAAGGAAGTTCGAGAAAAATTGGGAAAGGAGAATTTGGCTGTTTGACACGTTGGTATGGACGGTAATGGGATACGGAGCGGAAATATGGGGATGGGAAGAAAAGAGAGAGCTGGAAGGGATGCAGGAAAGATTTCTGAGATGGACAATGGGAGTAGACTGGCAAACGCCGGGATACATGGTAAGAGAAGAGACGAAGAGAGACAAGTTGAGGACAAGAGCATGCAGAAGGGCATGGAGGTATGAAGAGAAATTGAGGAAAGGGGAAGGAAGCGAGCTAGCGAGGGAGTGCCTAGAAGAGATAAAAGAGAGAGAGAGGGAAGCGGACGAGAGAGAGTCGAAGTGGGAACAAGGAAGACGAGAAGCGAGAAAACGGAACGAAGGAGAGGAGAGACAGAGAGAGACAGAGTATGAGGAAGTGGAGAAAGCGGACAGAAGAGAACAGGAAAGAGAAAGATGGGAACGAATAAGAGAGTCAAAATATAACAGATGGTACAGAGAAGTGAGGACAGAAGGAACACCGCAATATTTGAGATCGAAGTGGAAGGAGGAAAGGAGCAAAAGAATAGCCAGATTCAGGCTCGGAAACGAGATGAGAGAAGGAGAATATTGGAAGTCGGAGGAACAGAGGAGATGCAGAATGTGTGAGGGGGAAATCGAGACGTGGGAACACGTACTGGATAGGTGTAGAGCAGGAGGGGAAGTAGATAGGTCGATAGGTGAGAGAGTAAGAGAGATTCTGGATGCGAGCGGACAGGGAGAGGAGTGGATGAAAGAATTAGAAGAAAAGAGAAGAGAAAAGATGAGTGAAAGAGAGAGAGAGAGGAGGCGGGGAGCGGATGAAGGGCGATTGGAGTAGATAGGGTTTAGGCAGAAAGAGAGAGCGAGAGATAGTGAGAGAATGGGTTGAAAACAGGGGATGCGAGAAGGAATGGAGTGGATAAGACGGAAGCGGAGCTCGAAGATGAAGCACGAAGGAAGAGAGAAACAGAGAGACGGAGGAGGAGATAAGAGTAAAGAGAAAAGAAACAAAAAAGAGCGAGCGAGGCGTGCGAGAGCGGCGAGCGGAGCGTGCGGGCGAGGCGAGCGGAGCGTGCGGGCGAGGCGAGAGGGGCAGGCGAGAGCGGCGAGCGAGGAGGAAAGGAGGAAATGTAAATAGAGTAAGATAGAAGTAAGGAAATGTACAATTGTAAAAAGTGTAAAGAAGTGTAGAAGGAAATAAATAAATAAAAGCAAAGGTAAACTTAAGGAAGAAATGTAAAAGCAGAATGTGAGGAAAACAGGAGCGGAGAGTGTGAGAGTGGAAGCAGAAAAAAAAAGAAAATAATTGTAAAGCGTGAGTGGAGAGAGGAGATGGGTGTAAAGGGAGAAAAGGAATTGTAAAGGAGAAATGTAAGGAAACGGAACCCTTGTAACCCTTCGGGGACGCAATAAAGCACAATACAATACAAATAAAATAAATAAAATAAATAAAATAAATAAAATAAATAAAATAAATAAAATAAATAAAATAAATAAAATAAATAAAATAAATAAAATAAATAAAATAAATAAAATAAATAAAATAAATAAAATAAATAAAATAAATAAAATAAATAAAATAAATAAAATAAATAAAATAAATAAGAGAGAGGGGAAGATGGCGGCCGGGGCAGTAGACGGGAAAAGAATGTGCGGATAGAGAGTGAAATAGTGAGGGAAGCCGTGGATGGAAATAGAAAAAAGTACAGGGAGGAAGAAGGCAGAAGAAAGAGGAATGGAGGAAATAAAGAGGAAAAGTCAGGAAGTGTGAAAGTGAGGAAAAAAAAGAGTGAAAAGAAAAAGGAAGAAACGAGGTTAGGAAGGACAGGAGAGACGAGGGGAAGAAAGACGAGAGGAGAGGAGGGAAAGGCAGAAAGCAAGAAAGGCACGAGGCGACAGCGGAAAAAGGCGGAAAAAGACGAAGGAGGCCGAGTGGAGAGTGCGGAGCGGAAGGAGGAAGAAAGACGAGGAATGACGGAAAGCCCCGAGCCGAGAGAGCCGAGAGAGGTCGAGAGAGAAGGAATAGAAGGCGCGAAAGAAGACAGCGGCGAAGGAGAAGAGAGGAAAGGCCTAAGCCGAAGTTGGTGGGAACAGAGGGCGACCGAGCCGTGTCAGGCGAGGAAGCCCGGAGACGGACGAAGGCAGCGGGAGAAAGGACGGAGAGAGGGAGAGAAAGGCCCGAGCCGGAACCGGAGACAGCCGAGGGGAACCGAGTCGAGGAGCCGAGGAACCACGAGGACGGAGGCGAAGATCGGACGGACTCGAGGCGAGAATAAGGGCGGGAAAGGAGCCGAAGAGGAACGAGGAAAGCCGAGGAAGTCCGAGGGAGCACGAGGAACAGAGGAGCGCGGTGACCGAGCTGCTGAGCCCAGAAACACGTGGGACGGTAAACACGAGACCACGAGTGGACACAAGACAAAGGAAAGCAGAGAAACATGGAGGAGTTGACAAAGGCGGTGAAAGAAGTGGCAAAGGAGCTAAGAGGAATTAGGGAGGAGATAGTGGACTTGAAGAGTGAAATGAAAGGATTGAAAGTGTGGTGGGAAAGAAGTGACGAGAGAAGAGAAAGACGTGGAAGAGAGAGAGGGAGATACGACAGTGAAAGTGATAGCGACGGAAGAACCGAGGGGGAAAGTAGCGCGAACACGGACAGCGGTCACGAATGGACAAGGAGAACGGAAGAAAGTGGTGAAGAGAGTGAACAGGAAACGGAGGTGAAAATGATCGGAGAAGCAGAAAATAAGCTGAGCGAAATGGTGGAAGACGAGGAGATGGGGGATAGAAAGAACGAGAAGGCGAAGGTCAAGCAGCAAGAGGAGGAGAAGGGAGTGAAGAGCTACACAGGATGGATAACGGCGGGGAGAAAGACAGAGGCGGAACGGGAAGAAAGAAGACGAGCTGCGGAGGAGACGATGAAGAAAGAGAGGTGGAGTGCGGAGCAGGAAGAAAGACAAAGAAGGAAGAAGAGAGTGATGATGAGAGGGGAGGCTGGACAGGGAGAAGTTGGATTAGAGCAAGTGAAGGAGGTAATCAGAGAAGGTCTGGGAAAGGACATGGAAGTGGAGAGGATAGTGAACAAGAGAGAGAGAGGAAAGGAGACGATGGTAATTGTGGAGATGAAAAAGGAGGAAGACAAGTGGGAGATGGTGAGAAGGAGGAGAGAAATGGAGAGGCTGGGAATCGAGATAAAGGAAGACATGACATGGTGGGAGAGGAGGACGAGATACAAGATGATCGAGAGGGCGGCGGAGGAGCGAAGGAAAGGAAATCGAGCGAGAGTGGAAAACAGAAGACTGGTGATCGAAGGAAAAGGATGGAGATGGGACGAGTGGGAAGAGAAATGGTGCGAGGAGAAA